>JAJVHD010000099.1:0-196567 GCA_022207745.1 Brachionus rubens | reverse complement strand
TACATACTGGAGACGTATTCAAATATCCTGGCATACTTAAACAAGTTTTGGTAAGTTATTTTACCAAAAAAATCAAAAAATTCAAGTTTTAAAATTTTAAAATTGAACTTTTGAATTTTTCTTTTTTTACTTTTTTAACTATTGCTAGATATTTGAAAATCTCCCCAATACATACTGGAGACCTGTTCAAATATTTCTGGCATACTTTACAAGTTTTGGTACTTTATTTTACCAAAAAAAATTCAAAAAATTTTCAAGTTTTTAAAAATTTTAAAAATTTGACTTTTTGAATTTTTTTTAAACTGTTTCAGTATTGCTAGATATTTGACCATTATCCCCAATACATACGGGAGGAAATGTCTCAAATATCCTGGCATTACTTTAACAAGTTTTGGCTACGTTATTTTTCCAAAAAAAAATCAAAAAATCAAGTTTTAAAAATTTTAAATTTTTTTTTTTGAATTTTTTTTTTTTTTTTTACAGTTTCGTATTGCTGAGATATTTTGAACCATATTCCCAATACATACTGGAGACATGTTCAAATATCCTGGCTATACTTTACCAAGTTTAGGTAATGGTATTTTTACCAAAAAAAAATTCAAAAATTCAAGTTTTAAAATTTTAAAATTTGACTTTTTGAATTTTTTCACTTTTTTAACTATTGCTAGGATATTGAAAAATAGCCCCAATACATACTGGAGCCATGTTCAAATATCCTGGCATACTTTACCAAGTTTTGGCTGATACCGGTTATTTTACCAAAAAAATTCTAAAAATTAAAGTTTTAAAATTTGAAAATTTGACTTTTTTGAATTTTTTTACTGTTTTGTTTACTGTTCGTATTGCTAGATTATTTGAACATATTCCCCAATAAATACTGGAGACATGTTCAAATCACTTGGCATAACTTTACCAAGTGTTCGGTACGTTATTTTACAAAAAAAATTCAAAAATTCACGTTTTCAAATTTTAAAATTTGACCTTTTCTGAATTTCTTTTTAACTTGTTTCAGTATTGCTAGATATTTGACCATATACACAATACAACCTGGAGACATGTTCAAATAATCCTGGCAAAACTAAACAAGTTTTGGTGCGGTAGTGTTACCAAAAAAAATTCAAAAATTCAAGTTCTTAAAATTTTAAAATTTGACTTTGTGAATTTTGTTTTTTTTTTTTTTTTTAACTTTTTCAACTAGTGCTAGATATTTGACCATAGTCCCCAATACCATAATGCGAGACATGTTCAAAATATCCTGGAATACGTAAACCTGTTTTGGCTACTGTTGTCGTCCTCGTTATGACTTCAACTCCTTTCTATAAGAGGCATTTAGTTTAGCTGTGTTAATACTTGAAAGCTAACAGTTTATGACGATAAGGACTTTCAAAGTATTAAAATCACAGTGTATACTTTATTATAATTTAGAATTGTAAAACTCATATATTATTTTATTATTATTTTTCTTTATTATTTGTAAAGGCTAGACGCGGCCAGTTTATTGAATAAATATTTATATTTAAATTATTGTTGTTGTCTCCTTCTTTAGGTCTTTATCCCCAATCTGATTTAAAGACAAGTAAGCCGTAACACTGATCTTTAAAAGTGGGCGTAACCTAGGTATAATTTTTTTCTAAAAATTTTTTTTCCACCCACACCCCAAACTATCACGTGCTTTAAGGAAGCTATAATAAAGTATTAAAGTTTAAACAACGTGACTAATATTAATTACCTTTTAGGATTATCGTATTGATAAATTCCTATCTAATCAATCTTTTATTGTAATCTATTTTTGATTAAAACTTCTTTTGCCTTTTCCTTATCAAAATGGTTGAATGGTCAAATGACACGTTTCACAGTGATAATGATCACGTTTTTTTTGTTCGATCGTCCGTTCAAATGGTTTGATTTTTGGAACAAACAACAACAAACCAACTGTAACCGAGCGTTTCTTTTCCAATTATGTATCGTTTCGTACGTTAACACAGTTGATTTTGGCCGTGTAATTGTGATAAAAACGTACCAATCGAGACCGCGATAATCGTCGTCACTTCTCACAGTGGTTTTGACAATCTACAAATGGTTTAAAAAAGGGAGGCATGGCACGGCGAGTCCAAGCCTCCACCCCAACCAACTTCAAAGTATTTAATACCATGTCACTTGATTCATCACCGGAATCGTGCGACCGTGCAAGATCAAATTCGAGCTCATATGGTAAAAATACACGTTCAAATCAAGGATCCAGAAAGCTTCAAAGAAGGTATGGGACGTTAAGTCATGGTTCATTTTAAGCGACATTTATTTAAGAAAACTTCGATAAAGGTGAAGGGCTTTGAAATTGCCATCAGTCACATCGAAAACAAAGTTCTCCGGTCGAGTCAAAAATCTTGAAGATGTAATTCGTTTCAAATTCGTTTAACGACTTCAAGAACAAATTACTAGAAACTCTCAAAGTGAAACAGATTGAAGCTCCAGTAAGACTCGAAAAGCTGACTGATTACAAGCAGACAGCAAAAGAGAGTATCAAAGAGATGGTGAAGCTATTATCAATTTGGTTAAGAGGCTTTTTCCAAACGTTGGGAGATTCAAATAACATTGACAAAATTAGACAAGAGTGTTTTGTCGAAGGTCTTTTCGATTCAAAAAAGTTGGGAGGTTTTTTTGGGGGGGGGGGGGGTGTGTTGGTGGTTGTGGTGGTGAGGGGAGAAGCAGCCGGTCTCAAAATGTTCAAAATGAAGAACATCAAAAAAGGATGAGTCATTCAAAAAAAACGACTTGGTCAATTATGCCGGAATGCAAGAACTCAAGTTACGATTCGTTCGAGTCAAAGTGATGCTCGATATTTATCAAGTGAAAAGCGACAATTCGCAACCAAGAAAGAATGTGCATTTTCATCCTAAAACGTTTCAAAATGGCAAACCAAATAACGGTTATAATAAGAACTTCAACAAGCCATTTAACAATGGGTTCCCTCCACAAAACACCACAAAATCACATGGTCAATCCACAGCCTCCCAAACACAACAAAAACAAAACAGACAAAATTTTGTTATCGAAAAGAAACACTAAAGTTTATGAACAAAATGAACCAATCATGGGTCAAGCATTATTTAAACAACACACTCGTTAATTACAGGTGTGATAGTGGCGCTCGATATCTCAATAAGAGATGAAAGGACTTACTGGTTAGTCAAAAAAACATGCCCCAGAAACAGTACTAGAAGAATACAATGGTAAGAAGCTGATCTCAAGCACGTGGTGAAATCAATGTTTTTGGCACGTTAAGGTTAGAAACGTTGTCTTATATCTCCACAATTACAATTAAGTAAACACTCAAATTATTAGTGGACGGAAAAATAGATCCGGTCATCAGTGTATTAATAGGACGTGATATTATCAACCGTATCCCGGCTTTACGACAAAGATTCGATTCAATTCACAGTCGTCGTTAAAGAGTTCGTTTCTCATCACAGAGTAATGAAGATTTTTCAAGAGTGAGATGAAGAAAACGAATGGTCCGTCCAAATAAAAATGGTAACAAAGTCTCAAAAAACAATAAGTTCACAGTGATAAAACAAGATGACATGAAAGTTTTGATTGACTTGTTAACGTTAAACAGACCCAAGGTCAAAAAACAAAGCGTCGGTAAATATGGTTTCAGTAAACCAAGGATCAAATCCCAACAAGTTTCATCGTGTGAAAAACAGGAAACAATCCAAATGAAAATGAAATGGAATTTGATCAAGCCCAACAACAAAGCAATCGAATCCCAATTTCAAAAAGTTAGTGCTCATCACGTAACTGACTTGAAGCCAGAGGCCAATTATGACTGTGCTTTCAAGCTAGATTTTAAGGAGGTTAATCAACGACCCTATCAGATGTAAAAGTCGTCCTATACCGTACAATTTAAAAGAAAAAGTTCGACTCGAGATCGAAAAACTCCTTCAAGCAGGAATCATCCGAGAGAGCAAAAGTGAATGGTGTTCGCCTATAAGGAGTGGTTGATAAACCAGCATGGCTCAATCCGACTCACAGTGGATTATAAAGAGCTGAACAAAGTCATTAAGGATGCACAATTACCCAATTCCTTCGATCAGTGACATGTACAATAAGATCACTGAATCAGACCAACATTTACAAAGGCCGATTTGAAGTCAGCGTTTCATCAAATCTCCGGTGCACCCAAAGACTCAATCGAATTCACAGCTTTCATCTGTGAATATGGAGTGTTCGAATATGTTTCCAATGCCAATGGTAATCAAAACAGATCCAGCGGGTTTTCAACGCTGCTAGCGAGAAAACACTGAAAAAAAAATTTATTGATAATGGAGAACTTGGAGGTTTTTCCATTGATACAATTATTCATTCGAATTCTCAAAAGCCTGGTCTCAAAATTCACGTCGACACAGTTATGGATGTGTTGAATACGTTAGAAAATCCCGAAGGGACGAAAAATATCGTACGAAAAGCGTGTATCCACTCTCGAACGAGATTAAAATTATTAGGTCAAGTGATTTCGGATCACAAAATTAAACCAGATCCAGACCGATCACAGTGTGTTGAAGAAAGACCACAACCAATCACAGTGAATGATTTACAATCAGGGTTAGGCGCTTCAAATCAGTACAGAAAGTTTATTCCAATGTACGCGAAATTAGCGAAACCTCTTTACGACTGACTATGTTCTAAAAGGACGTGCCAAAAAAATCTTCGTAAAAAGAATGGTGGCGGTCAATGGTAAAAAAGTTTTACTAAGTGGAACCCTCAAGCTGAAGAGAGTTTTGTAAAACTTAAAGAAACGGTGTGTAGTGACTTAGTTCTTGCTTTGCCCGATTTTAGTAACACATTTATTCTAAGTACGGATGCTAGTGAAGATGGTTAGCGAGCTGTATGCGACAAAGTTATCGATGGACAATTAAAGAGCATTGTGAAGTTAGTCAAAAAGTTCAGTCAATTTTGTGAAAAATCGAATAACTTTATCAAATAGGTTTATGCTTATCTTGAAATATGACAAAGTGTAACAACCTGACACCATTGAGTGACTCTGCAAAGGTGTGCATATTCTCGGCAAAATGCACAACATTAATAAAAGTATTTAAAATAAGATGCGCAGTGAGTTTGCAGAGTTTTTTGCGAAGTCACTCAATGGTGTAACAAATAGTATGTTTACCAAATGTAAATATGCAGATAAAGATAATACCTATGTGAAAAAAGTTAATTTCGATTTTCAAAATTGAACTGAACTTTATGACTAAACTCTCACAATGCTCAATATAAGACCGATCGCGTATTTTTCGAAAAACTATACACCGAGCCCCCAAAAAGTACAGTACATCCGAGAAAGAAATGATAGCTCTGGTAATGGGAATCGAATACTTCCATCAATGTTTGTATGGAATTCAATTCACAGGGAAAAATCGGATCATCTTCCGTTAACATGGCTTTCGAATAAAAAGAATATACAAGCTCGTCTTGAACGCTGGTTTCTAAGAATGAGCATTTACAATTTTGTAATAGAGTACAAAGCCTGGTAGAGAAAATGTCGTTCCAGATTGGTTATCAAGACCAACAAGGGATCAAATAGACGAGAATGATTATTTAGATAACGTTGTAGCTGTTGTGACTGAAATGTGTGATGATGAAGAAACACAAAATGATGATTTTGAATTTAGAAATCCAGCTCCTCAGATCAGGAGGAAAAACGTCACAATAATCGCGAACAATCCAAGTTCAATTAATTTAAACGAATTTCAAAGTTTGAACGATGAACAATTAAAGGACGAAGATATTCAGTGGATCAAGAATTTAAGCAGGACTCACGGTGATAAAAAACCGAAACAATAGATTTGCGAAAATGTTACTCGTCGAGTACTTTACAAACAATATGCATAATTTTATTATAGTCGAGGGTATTTTGTATAGAAAACAGTGAGGACCGTAATGGGTCCAAGATTACTCAATTGTGTTTTGCACAAACAATAACAACGTGTCAATAATAACACAAATTCACTCATCAATTTATAATGGTCACTCGGGTAAATCGAAAACAACCCACAAAATTACCGAGAGATTTTATCGACCGTTTATCAAAAGATGATATAAAAAAAAAATTTATCAAACAATGTGATGTTTGTCAGAAGACAAAGTACACTCAGCCTGAACGATTGGCTGAACTGATGTACTTAACACCAACGACCCCAAATGAAATCGTCACAACTGATTTAACTGGTCCTTTTAAACTCACTCTCCGTGGTAACAAAAAAATTCAGGTAATTGTTGATCATTTTTCCAAACTTGCGCAATTTTTAGCGCTGAAAGAATCTAAGGCCTCACCTGTAGCTAATAACACCGAGAATGGATGGTGTTGCAAATTTGGAATTCCCGGTTCTATTCTGTCAGACGGGGGAAAACAGTATCAATCCAAGTTATTAGAACTTGTAATATGATCACTTGGACATTAGAAAACTCAAGACAACGCCGTATCATCCTTCAATGCGATGGTCAGAGCGAGAGGACAAATCCGAACGTTAAAAGCAATGATTACGTGCTTTTGTTGATACAGATCAAACGGATCGGGATCTACATTTAGATAAGTTAGCGTTCGCGTATAACACTGCAGTTCACAGGGTAACAAATCCAAACACCCCTTCGAAATGAGGTTTGGACGCAGACCGAGGGAACTGCCTATAGATTTAATTTTACCCAAACTTGACCAAGTTAATCGCACTCCGACTACACGAATACAAGTTAATGGACGCTTTGGGTGAAATAACTGGTGTTGGAGGAATCAAGAAATGGTAATAGAACAAAAATTGCTATAGTTGCTCTCAATTATTTGACCGAGTTAAAATCAAAACTAGAGACGTGTTACGAAGTTGTAAAAACAAAATCGTAATTGTCGTATGGAGAAGGCTAAGCTCGATCACGGACAGGAAAATAGGAAAATACGAGTACAAAATTGGAGAATGTGTGTTGACAGATCATCCAACACATTAAAAAAAGGTCTCTCACACGGTTTAGCTCAAAAGTATTATGGACCATTTGTTATTGTTGGTAAAAAACGAAAAAACAATGGTGGATTACTTTATTCGATTAGCATCAAGTCCAAGAGCTAAAAATCAAACAAATACACAAGAACCGTTTAAAAGCTTATTTTCACAGTGGAGCACCTCTAGATCCAATTAAAAGAAGAACGTGACAGGAAAGTTCATGTTCATCAAAACGAACGCGAGGGTACAACAAAAAAATCCAAAGCAATCTCCTCGTTGGACCAAGTCCAATTCGAACCCTGGTATCACAGTGAATAACACTGGCAGTGAAGACGAAGGCTCAAGTGAAAAAGTAGTTCCGCTAGTTAAAATGAGAAACGAAGAAATCAGAAACACAAATTCCAAGGAACGGTAGACAATCACAGTGATACAAGTTCAGATGGTTTGGATAATAAAATTAAAAAAAAGGACGTAACAAGTTGCTAAAAAAAGTAAAACAAGCTTCTGGTGGCAACAAATAACGTGAGACGGTCAAACAAGACAGGGTCAAGCCACCTGAACGTTGAATTTACATTAAAACTATAAAAAAACCGTTAGTGATGTAAATTAGTTATTTAATTATTAAAATTTTATGTTTTCGTTTCAAATTCATTTTCTATTAAAATTCGGAAACACAAATGTTAAGTTGTTTATGAAAATTTTTCAATTTATTCTTCACTTATGCAATTTTAATTTATTTTTTTTTTTTCAACAAATTTCAATTTTCGATAACGCAATTCAAATTTGAAATCACATTTCAATTAATATTTTAATCACTGTGTTAATTAAATCAAACTTTGAATTGTCCCAACAAAAAGACGAAAAAATTTTCGGATCACTTTATGTTCAAAACGCTCAAAAGGATAAACGGACGTCGAAACAACCCAAGAAAGTAGAATTCGAACAACACATCGTCAACGACAAATTACATTAACAAGTCGATTAGATGGCTTTTTCGGTTTAGTCACAGTTGGTCAAAATCCCGAAAAAAGCACGTTCACATACTTGTTCGACGTACCAATTATTTCTTAGGTTGTCAAAGCCTAGTCAACATGAAGGAGCGGCCTGCATACTCGATGATCGAATATTTTTATGGTATTCCAATTCAGAGTCAAAGTTAACAACATTGCCTCGAAAGTTTCACAGTGGATACGATCAAAACGACGCTTATCGAAACGAATGGGTTCATGGAGAGAAAGTGAAACTTCTCAAAAGCATGACTGAAAACGTGAATTTTACAAAATCAAAGTCAAGAAATCGGTCTCTAAAAAAAACGATCTACGAGACAGAGACGGAAAAAATAATGGTGTTGGAACTGGAGCTAGACTCACAAAAATCAAAATAACAAGCAACTTAACAACTCGGTTCGAAAGATTGATGCGTGAACATGAGGATTCACTGACGGCTTCATGGAAATATCATAGCCGAAACAAGAGAAACGTATCCTCTTCCTCAAATTCAAAAGAGTAAACCGAGAAGATGTCCAGATGTTAAGCCTACAATCCCCCAGTGTCAACAAACAATGAGATTGAACGACTTAAACAAATTATTGAAGGTCAAAAGATCCAATACAGGGAACTCGATAAATTGTTCAAAAGCAAAATCAAGATAATGGATGATCGGCCAACACGAGGAAGACCGAAGATGATTCAGATGTCAAAAACAAATTTACAAATTAAAATAGTACTTTTTGTTTTGTTTTGAGTTGACTCACGGTGAACTTAAAAAATTTTTTTTTTGATTTGTATCCGGGCGGGGAATGGTTCAAGTAAATTGAACCATTTTTCTTTAAATTTTGTAATTCTTTCTCTAAGGTGTAATTGCGGTTTCGTTTTCCGGCAAAATTTTCAACTCCAGTGGGGAGGTATGTTGTAGTCCTCCGTTATGGACTTCAACTACTTTCTTAAAGAGCATTTAGTTTAGCTGTGTTAATACTGCAAAGCTAACAGTTGATGAACGTATAGATTTCAAGTATAAAATCCACAGTGTAACTTTATTATAATTTAGAATTGTAAAAACTCATTTATTATTTTATTATTATTTTTCTTTATTGTTTCTAAGGCTAGAAGCGGCCAGTGAGTTTAATAGAATATTATAATTTAATTTATTTGTTATATTGCCCCTTCCTGTAGGTCTTAATCCCTTCTGATTTTAAGTCCGATTAGCCGATATCGGAGTACTTTTAAAAAGTACGTTATTTTACCAAAAAACTTCAAAAAAATTCCAGGTTTAAAATTTTAAAATTTGAATTTTTGAATTGTTTGTTACTTTTTAAACTATTGCTGAGATATTTGAAATATCCCAATACTTACTGGAGACATGCTATTTTTTTTTTCTTTAAAAAATTTTTCTTCAAAGATCCTGGCAAACTTAAACCTGTTTTGGTACGTTATTCTACCAAAAAAAATTCAAACATTCAAGTTTTAAAATTTTAAAAATTTACTTTTTGAATTTTGTTCGGTTTTTAACTTATTGCATAGATATTTGAACATATCACCCAATACATACTGGGAGACATGTTCAAATATCCTGGAATAAATTAAAACCTGTTTTCGAGTACGTTATTTTTACCAAAAAATTTCCAAAAAATTCCAGTTTTTAAAATTTTAAATATTTGACTTTTTGAAATTTTTTTTATTTTTTCAACTATTGCTAGATATTGGACCATATCACCAATACTTACTGGAGACATTTTCAAATATCCGGGCAAACTTAAACCTGTTTTGGTACGTTATTTTTCTACCAAAAAAAATTCAAAATTTCAAGTTTTAAAATTTTAAAGATTTGACTTTTTGAATTTTTTTTACTTTTTTCAACTATTGCTAGATATGTGACCATATCCCCAATATTACTGGAGACATGTTCAAATATCCGGGCATACTTAAACAAGTTTTGGTACGTGATTTTACCAAAAAACATTCAAAAATTCAAGTTGATAAATTTTAAAATTTGACTGGTTGAATTTTTTTAACATGGTTTCAGTATTGCTAGATATTTGCACCATATCCCACATACATACTGGAGACATGTTCAAATATCCACTGGCAAACTTAAACAAGTTAGTGCGTGATTTTTACCAAAAAAAATTCAAAAATTCAAGTTTTTAAAATTTAAATTTGACTTTTGATAGTTTTTACTTGTTTAGTATTGCTGATATTTGACCATAATCCCCAATAACAGACTGGAGACATGTTGCAAATATCCTGGCCAATTAACAAGTTTGGGCGTTATGTTTACAAAAAAATCAAAAAATCATCGTTTTAAAAATTTAAAAATTTGACCTTTTGATTTTTATTAAACTTGTTTCAGTAGTTGCTAGATATGTGACCATATCCCCAATACATACTGGAGACATTTTCAAATATCCTGGCAAACTTAAACAAGTTTTGGTGCGTTATTTTACCAAAAAAATCAAAAAATTGCATTCAAAGTTTTAAAATTTACAAATTGACTTTTTGAACACATATTTTTTAAACTTGTTCGTATTGCATATATTTGACCATATCCCAATAATATGGAGACATGTAACAATCCGGCATTTAACCGTACCAAGTTTTGGTACGTTATTACCAAAAATTCAAAAATTCAAGTTGTTTAAACATTTTAAAATTTAGATCTCTTTTGAATTTTTTTAAACTTTGGATTCAGATGCTAGATATTTGGACCCAATCACCAATACTTACTGGAGCCATTTCAAATATCCCTGCGCAACACTTAAACCTGTTTGGTACGTTATTTTACACAAAAAAAATTAAAAATTCAAGGTTTTAAAATTTAAAGGACTTTTGAGATTTTTTTGGGTAAAATAAAGTACCAAAAACAGTGTAAGTTTTGCCAGGATATTTGACATGTTCATGTAAGTATTGGGGATATGGCAAATATCTAGCAATACTGAAACAAACGTTTAAAAAAAATTTCAAAAAGTCAAATTTAAAATTTGAAAACTTGAATTTGAATTTTTGGTAAAATAACGTACAAAATTGGTAAAGTAGCCCAGGATATTGAACATGTTCCAGTATGTATTGGGGGATATGGTCAAATATCTAGCATACGAAAACAAGTAAAAAAAATTCAAAAAGTCAATTTTATTTAAATTTTTAAAAAACTGATTTTTGAGGAAATGTTTTTTTGGTAAATACCGCACCATGAACTTGTTAAGTTGCCAGGATATTCGAACATGTCTACCCAGTATGTATGGGGTATGGTCAAATATCTAGCAATACTGAAAACAAGTTAAAAAATTCAAAAAGCTCAAAATTTAAAACTTTTACAACTTGAATTTTGTGAATTTTTTGGTAAAATAACGCACCAAAACTTGTTTAAGTTGCCAGGATATTATGAACATGTCTCCCGTATCTATGGGGAATGCCAAATATCTAGCAATTACTGAAACAAGTGAAAAAAATTCAAAAGTCAAATGTTTTTTACAAAAAAAAAAAAATTTTTTTTTTTTTTAAAAAAAAAAAAAACAAAAAAAAAAAAAAAAAAACTTGAATTTTTATCATGGATTTTTTTTTCAGTTAAAATAGCACTAAAACTTGTTTAAGTTTGCCAGGATATTTGAAACATGTCTCAGTATGTATGTGGGATAGGGTCAAAAATCTCAGCAATACTGGAAACAAGAGCTAAAACTGTGAAAAATTCAAAAAGTCAAATTTTAAAATTTTAAAACTTGAATTTTTGAATTTTTTTTGGTAAAATAACGTACCAAAACTTGTTTAAGTATGCCAGGATATTTGAATACGTCTTCAGTATGTATTGGGGATATGGTCAAATATCTAGCAATAGTTAAAAAAGTAAAAAAAATTCAAAAAGTCAAATTTTAAAATTTTAAAACTTGAATTTTTGAATTTTTTTGGTAAAATAACGTACCAAAACAGGTTTAAGTTTGCCAGGATATTTGAACATGTCTCCAGTATGTATTGGGGATATGGTCAAATATCTAGCAATAGTTAAAAAAGTAAAAAAAATTCAAAAAGTCAAATTTTAAAATTTTAAAACTTGAATTTTTGAATTTTTTTGGTAAAATAACGTACCAAAACAGGTTTAAGTATTCCAGGATATTTGAACATGTCTCCAGTATGTATTGGGGATATGGTCAAATATCTAGCAATAGTTAAAAAAGTAAAAAAAATTCAAAAAGTCAAATTTTAAAATTTTAAAACTTGAATTTTTGAATTTTTTTTGGTAAAATAACGTACCAAAACAGGTTTAAGTTTGCCAGGATATTTGAACATGTCTCCAGTAAGTATTGGGGATATGGTCAAATATCTAGCAATAGTTAAAAAAGTAAAAAAAATTCAAAAAGTCAAATTTTAAAATTTTAAAACTGGAATTTTTGAATTTTTTTGGTAAAATAACGTACTTTTAAAGTACACGATATCGGCTAATCGGACTTTAAATCAGAAGGGATTAAGACCTAAAGGAAGGGGCAATAAACAAATAAATTAAATTATAATATTTATTAAACTAACTGGCCGCTTCTAGCCTTAGAAACAATAAAGAAAAATAATAATAAAATAATAAATGAGTTTACAATTCTAAATTATAATAAAGTAGACACTGTGATTTTATACTTGAAATCTATACAGTCATAAACTGTTAGCTTTCAAGTATTAACACAGCTAAACTAAATGCTCTTTAAGAAAGTAGTTGAAGTCATAACGAGGACTACAACATACCTCCCCCCTGAGTTGAAAATTTTACCGGAAAACGAAACCGAAATTACACTTTAGAGAAAGAATTACAAAATTTAAAGAAAAATGGTTCAATTTACTTGACCATTCCCCTCCCCTGATACAAATAAAAAAAAAAAATTTTTAAGTTCACCGTGAGTCAAATCAAAACAAAACAAAAATAATATTTAATTTGTAAATTTGTTTTTGACATCTGAATCATCTTCGTCTTCATCTTTACCATCATCCATTATCTTGATTTTGCTTTTGAACAATTTATCGAGTACCCTGTATTGGATCTTTTGACCTTCAATAATTTGTTTAAGTCGTTCAATCTCATTGTTTGTTGACACTGTGATTGTAGGCTTAACATCTGGACATCTTCTCGGTTTACTCTTTTGATTTTTGAGGAAGAGGATACGTTCTTCTTGTTCGGCTATGATATTGCCATGAAGCTTCAGTGAATCCTCATGTTCACGCATCAATCTTTCGAACCGAGTGTTTAGTTGCTTGTATTTTGATTTTTGTGAGTCTAGCTCCAGTTCCAACACCATTATTTTTTCGTCTCTGTCTCGTAGATCGTTTTTTAAGAGACCGATTTCTTGATTTGGATTTTGTAAATTCACGTTTTCAGTCATGCTTTTGAGAAGTTTCACTTTCTCTCCATGAACCCATTCGTTTCGATAAGCGTCGTTTGATCGTATCCACTGTGAATCGTTCGAGGCAATGTTGTTAACTTTGACTCGAATTGGAAGACCATAAAAATATTGATCATCGAGTATGCAGTGCTCTCCTTCATGTTGACTAGGCTTTGACAACCTAAGAAATAATTGGTACGTCGAACCAGTATGTGAACGTGATTTTTCGGGGATTTTGACCAACTTGACTAAACCGAAAAAGCCATCTAATCGACTTGTTATTAATTTGTCGTTGACGAATTTTTCGAATTCTCTTCGGGTTGTTTCGACGTCGTTTATCCTTTTGACGTTTTGAACATAAAGATCGAAAATTTTTTCGTCTTGTTGTTGGGACATTCAAAGTTTGATTTAATTAACACAGTGATTAAAATATTAATTGAAATGTGATTAAATTTGAATTGAGTTTCGAAAATTGAAATTTTGAAAAAAAAAAATAAATTAAAATTGCATAAGTGAAGAATAAATTGAAAAATTTTCATAAACAACTTAACATTTGTTTTTCGAATTTTAATAGAAAATGAATTTGAAACGAAAACATAAAATTTTAATAATTAAATAACTAATTTACATACTAACGTTTTTATAGTTTAATTGTAAATTAAACGTTCAGGTGGCTTGACCTGTCTTGTTGACCGTCTCACGTTATTTGTTGCACCAGAAGCTTGTTTTACTTTTTTAGAACTTTACGTCTTTTTTTAATTTGATTATCCCAAAACCATCTGAACTTGTATCACTGTGATTGCTACGTTCCTTGGAATTTGTTCTGATTTCTTCGTTCTCAGTTGAACTAGCGGAACTACTTTCACTTGAGCCTTCGGCTTCACTGCCAGTGTTATTCACTGTGATACCAGGGTTCGAATTGGACTTGGTCCAACGAGGATTCTTTGGATTTTTGTTGTACCCTCGCTTCTTTTTATGAACATGAACTTCTTCACGTTCTTCTTTAATTGGATCTAGAGGTGCTCCACTGTGAAAATAAGCTTTTAAACGGTTCTTGTGTATTTGTTTGATTTTAGCTCTTGGACTTGATGCTAATCGAATAAAGTAATCAACATTGTTTTCGTTTTTACCAACAATAACAAATGGTCCATAATACTTTTGAGCTAAACCGTGTGAGAGACCTTTTTTTAATTTTGGATGATCTGTCAACACATAATCTCCAATTTTGTACTCGTATTTTCTAATTTTCCTGTCGTGATCGAGCTTAGCCTTCTCCATACGACAATTACGATTTAGTTTTTCAACTTCGTAACACTTCTCTAGTTTTGATTTTAACTCGGTCAAATAATTGAGAGCAACTATAGGAACATTTTGTTCTATTACCATTTCTTGATCCTCCAACACAGTTATTTCACCCAAATCGTCCATTAACTTGTATTCTTGTAATATCGGAGTGCGATTAACTTGGTCAAGTTTTGGTAAAATTAAATCGATAGGCAGTCTCGGTCTGCGTCCAAACATCATTTCGAACGGTGTTTGATTTGTTACACTGTGAACTGCAGTGTTATACGCGAACGCTAACTTATCTAAATGTAGATCCCAATCCGTTTGATCTGTATCAACAAAAGCACGAATCATTGCTTTTAACGTTCGGATTGTCCTCTCGCTCTGACCATCGCATTGAGGATGATACGGCGTTGTCTTGAGTTTTCTAATGTCCAAGTGATCATATACAAGTTCTAATAACTTGGATTGATACTGTTTTCCCCCGTCTGAAAGAATAGAACCGGGAATTCCAAATTTGCAACACCATCCATTCACGGTGTTATTAGCTACAGGTGAGGCCTTAGCATCTTTCAGCGCATAAAATTGCGCAAGGTTGGAAAAATGATCAACAATTACCTGAATGTGTTTGTTACCACGGAGAGTGAGTTTAAAAGGACCAGTTAAATCAGTTGTGACGATTTCATTTGGGGTCGTTGGTGTTAAGTACATCAGTTCAGCCAATCGTTCAGGCTGAGTGTACTTTGTCTTCTGACAAACATCACATTGTTTGATAATTTTTTTTATATCATCTTTGAGAAACGGTCGATAAAATCTCTCGGTAATTTTGTGGGTTGTTTTCGATTTACCCAAGTGACCATTATAAATTGAGGAGTGAATTTGTGTTATTATTGACACAGTGATTTGTTTTGGCAAAACAAATTGAGTAATCTTGTACCCATTACGGTCCTCACTGTTTCTATACAAAATACCCTCGACTATAATAAAATTATCATATTGTTTGTAAAGTACTCGACGAGTAACATTTTCGAAAATCGATTGTTTCGGTTTTTTATCACCGTGAGTCTGGATTAAATTCTTGATCCACTGAATATCTTCGTCCTTTAATTGTTCATCGTTCAAACTTTGAAATTCGTTTAAATTAATTGAACTTGGATTGTTCGCGATTATTGTGACGTTTTCTTCCTGATCTGAGGAGCTGGATTCTACTTCAAATTCATCATTTTGTGTTTCTTCATCATCACACATTTCAGTCACAACAGCTACAACGTTATCTAAATAATCATTCTCGTCTATTTGATCAGTTGGTGGTCTTGATAACCAATCTGGAACGACATTTTCTCTACCAGGCTTGTACTCTATTACAAAATTGTAAATGCTCAGTCTTAGAAACCATCGTTCAAGACGAGCTTGTATATTCTTTTTATTCGAAAGCCATGTTAACGGAAGATGATCCGTTTTCACTGTGAATTGAATTCCATACAAACATTGATGGAAGTATTCGATTCCCATTACCAGAGCTAACATTTCTTTCTCGGATGTACTGTACTTTTTTTGTGTCGGTGTATAGTTTTTCGAAAAATACGCGATCGGTCTTAATTGAGCATTGTGAAGTTTAGTTCATAAAAGTTCAGTTCAATTTTGAAAAATCGAAATAACTTTTTTCACATAGGTCTTATGCTTTATCTGCATATGTAACAATGTGTAACATACTTTGTTACACCATTGAGTGACTTCTGCAAAAAACTCTGCAAACTAATTGCGCATCTATTTAAATACTTTTTAATGGTGTGCATTTTGCAGAGAATATGCACACCTTTTGCAGAGGTCACTCAATGGTGTAACAAAGTTTGTTACACTTTGTTACATATGCAGATAAAGCATAAGACCTATGTGAAAAAAGTTATTTCGATTTTTCAAAATTGAACTGAACTTTTTGAACTAAACTTCACAATGCTCTTAATTGTCCATCGATAACTTGTTCCAATACAGCTCCATAACCATCTTCACTAGCATCCGTACTTAGAATAAATGGTTTACTAAAATCGGGCAAAGCAAGAACTAAGTCACTACACAACGTTTCTTTAAGTTTTACAAAACTCTCTTCAGCTTGAGGGTTCCACTTTAGTAAAACTTTTTTACCATTGACCGCACCATTCTTTTTACGAAGATTTTTTGGCACGTCTTTTAAACATAGTAGGTCGTAAAGAGGTTTCGCTAATTCGGCGTACATTGGAATAAACTTTCTGTACTGATTTGAAGCGCCTAACCATGATTGTAAATCATTCACTGTGATTGGTTTTGGTCTTTCTTCAACACACTGTGATCGGTCTGGATCTGGTTTAATTTGATGATCCGAAATCATGTGACCTAATAATTTAATCTCGTTCGA
The DNA here is from genome assembly GCA_022207745.1 of Brachionus rubens. Classification (NCBI taxonomy): domain Eukaryota; kingdom Metazoa; phylum Rotifera; class Eurotatoria; order Ploima; family Brachionidae; genus Brachionus; species Brachionus rubens. The sequence continues at coordinate 179,553 of JAJVHD010000099.1, read as the reverse complement.
GAGTGGTACACTCTTTTCGTACGATATTTTTAGTCTTCGATTTTCTAACGTATTCAACACATCCATAACTGTGTCGACGTGAAATTTGAGACCATTCTTTTTTGAATTCGAATGAATAATTGTATCATCGAAAAAAACACCAAGTGTTCCATTATCAATAAATTTTTTCAGTGTTTTCTCGATAAAACGTTGAAAACACGCTGGAGCTGTTTTGATACCCATTGGCATTGAAACATATTCGAACACTCCATATTCACAGATGAAAGCTGTGAATTCGATTGAGTCTTTGTGCACCGGAATTTGATGAAACGCTGACTTCAAATCGGCCTTTGTAAATGTGTCTGATTCAGTGATCTTATTGTACATGTCACTGATCGAAGGAATTGGGTAATTGTCATCTTTAATGACTTTGTTCAGCTCTTTATAATCCACTGTGAGTCGGATTGAGCCATCTGGTTTATCAACCACTCTTATAGGCGAACACCATTCACTTTTGCTCTCTCGGATGATTCCTGCTTGAAGGAGTTTATCGATCTCGAGTCGAACTTTTTCTTTTAAATTGTACGGTAGAGGACGACTTTTACATCTGATCGGTCGTTGATTAACATCCTTAAAATCTATTTTGAAAGCACAGTCATAATTGACTTCAGGCTTCAAGTCAGTTACGGAATGAGCACTAACTTTTTGAAATTGGGATTCGATTGCTTGTTTGGCTTGATCAAAGTCCATTTCAATTTCATTTGGATTGTTTACTGTTTCACACGATGAAACTTGTTGGGATTGATCTTGGTTTACTGAAACAATATTTACCGACGCTTTGTTTTGACCTTGGTTCTGTTTAACATTTAACAAGTCAATCAAAACTTTCATGTCACTTGTTTTATCACTGTGAACGTTTGTTTTTTGAGACTTGTTACCATTTTTATTTGGACGGAACCTTCGTTTCTTCATCTCACTCTTGAAAATCTTCATTACTTCTGATGAGAACTCTTTAACGACACTGTGAATTGAATCGAATCTTTGTCGTAAAGCCGGGATACGGTTGATAATATCACGTCCTAGTAAACACTGATGACCGGATATATTTTCCGTCACTAATAATTGAGTGTTACTTAATTGTAATTGTGGAGATATAAGACAACGTTCTAACCTTAACGTGCCAAAAACATTGATTTCACCACTTGCTGAGATCAGCTTCTTACCATTGTATTCTTCTAGTACTGTTTCTGGGGCATGTTTTTTGACTAACCAGTAAGTCCTTTCATCTATTATTGAGATATCAGCGCCACTATCACACATGTAATTAACGAGTGTGTTGTTAAATAATGCTTGACCCATGATTGGTTCATTTTGTTCAGAAACTTTAGTGTTTCTTTTCGAAAACAAAATTTTGTCTGTTTGTTTTTGTTGTGTTTGAGGCTGTGGATTGACACTGTGATTTGTGGTGTTTTGTGGAGGGATCCCATAGTTAATTGGCTTGTTGAATTTCTTATTATAACCGTTATTTGGTTTGCCATTTTGAAACGTTTGAGGAAGAAAATGCACATTCTTGCTTGGCTGAGACGTGTCTCTTTCACTTGATAAATATCGAGCAGCACTGTGACCCGACGAATCGTAACTTGAGTTCTTGCATTCGGCATAATTGACCAAGTCGTTTATTTTGAATGACTCATCCTTTTTGATGTTCTTCATTTTGAACATTTTGAGACGGGCTGCTTCCCTCAACTTTTGATCGAAAAGACCTTCGACAAAACACTCTTGTATAATTTTGTCAATGTCATTTGAATCTCCAACGTTTGGAAAAAGCCTCTTAACCAAATTGATAATAGCTTCACCATAATCTTTGATACTCTCTTTTGCTGTCTGCTTGTAATCAGTCAGCTTTTCGAGTCTTACTGGAGCTTCACGTGGTTTCACTGTGAGAGTTTCTAGTAATTTGTTCTTGAAGTCGTTAAACGAATTTGAACGAATTAAATCTTCAAGATTTTTGACTCGACGGAGAACTTTGTTTTCGATGTGACTGATGGCAATTTCAAGCCATTCACCTTTATCGAAGTTTCTTAAATAAATGTCCATTAAAATGAACCATGACTTAACGTCCATACCTTCTTTGAAGATTTCTGGATCCTTGATTGAACGTGTATTTACCATATGAGCTCGACTTTGATCTTGCACGGTCGCACTATTCCGTGATGAATCAAGTGACATGGTATTAAATACGTTGAAGTTGGTTGGGGTGGAGCTTGGACTCGACGTGCCATGCCTCCCTTTTTTAAACCATTTGTAGATTGTCAAAACCACTGTGAGAATGACGACGATTATCGCGGTCTCGATTGGTACGTTTATCACAATTAAACGGCCAAAATCAACGGTGTTAACGTACGAACGATACATAATTGAAAAGAAACGCTCGGTTAAAGTTGGTTGTTGTTGTTGTCCAAAAATCAAACCATTTGAACGGACGATCAACAAAAAAAACGTGATCATTATCACTGTGAAACGTGTCATTTGACCATTCACCATTTTGATAAGGAAAAGGAAAAAGAAGTTTTAACAAAAATAGATTACAATAAAAGATTGATTAGATAGGATTTATCAATACGATAATCCTAAAATGTAATTAATATTATCACGTGTTTAAACTTTAATACTTTATTAAAGCTTCCTTAAAGCACGTGATAGTTTGGTGTGGGTGGAAAAAAAATTTTTAGAAAAAAATTATACCTAGGGACGCCACTTTTAAAGATCAAGTACGGCTTACTTGTCTTTAAATCAGATTGGGGTAAAGACCTAAAGAAGGGACAACAACAATAATTTAAATAATAATATTTATTAAATAAACTGGCCGCTTCTAGCCTTTACAAATAATAAAGAAAAATAATAATAAAATAATAAATGAGTTTACAATTCTAAATTATAATAAAGTAGACACTGTGATTTTATACTTGAAATCTATACAGTCATAAACTGTTAGCTTTCAAGTATTAACACAGCTAAACTAAATGCTCTTTAAGAAAGTAGTTGAAGTCATAACGAGGACTACAACAGTACCAAAACAGGTTTAAGTATTCCAGGATATTTGAACATGTCTCCAGTATGTATTGGGGATATGGTCAAATATCTAGCAATAGTTAAAAAAGTAAAAAAAATTCAAAAAGTCAAATTTTAAAATTTTAAAACTTGAATTTTTGAATTTTTTTGGTAAAATAACGTACCAAAACTTGTTTAAGTTTGCCAGGATATTTGAACATGTCTCCAGTATGTATTGGGGATATGGTCAAATATCTAGCAATACTGAAACAAGTTAAAAAAAATTCAAAAAGTCAAATTTTAAAATTTGAAAACTTGAATTTTTGAATTTTTTTGGTAAAATAACGTACCAAAACTTGGTAAAGTATGCCAGGATATTTGAACATGTCTCCAGTATGTATTGGGGATATGTTCAAATATCTAGCAATACGAAAACAAGTAAAAAAAATTCAAAAAGTCAAATTTTAAAATTTTAAAACTTGAATTTTTGAATTTTTTTGGTAAAATAACGTACCAAAACTTGGTAAAGTATGCCAGGATATTTGAACATGTCTCCAGTATGTATTGGGGATATGTTCAAATATCTAGCAATAGTTAAAAAAGTAAAAAAAATTCAAAAGTCAAATTTTAAAATTTTAAAACTTGAATTTTTGAATTTTTTTGGTAAAATAACTTACCAAAACTTGGTAAAGTATGCCAGGATATTTGAACATGTCTCCAGTATGTATTGGGGATATGTTCAAATATCTAGCAATACGAAAACAAGTAAAAAAAATTCAAAAAGTCAAATTTTAAAATTTTAAAACTTGAATTTTTGAATTTTTTTGGTAAAATAACGTACCAAAACTTGTTAAAGTATGCCAGGATATTTGAACATGTCTCCAGTATGTATTGGGGATATGGTCAAATATCTAGCAATACTGAAACAAGTTAAAAAAAATTCAAAAAGTCAAATTTTAAAATTTTAAAACTTGAATTTTTGAATTTTTTTGGTAAAATAACGTACCAAAACTTGGTAAAGTATGCCAGGATATTTGAACATGTCTCCAGTATGTATTGGGGATATGTTCAAATATCTAGCAATAGTTAAAAAAGTAAAAAAAATTCAAAAGTCAAATTTTAAAATTTTAAAACTTGAATTTTTGAATTTTTTTGGTAAAATAACTTACCAAAACTTGGTAAAGTATGCCAGGATATTTGAACATGTCTCCAGTATGTATTGGGGATATGTTCAAATATCTAGCAATACGAAAACAAGTAAAAAAAATTCAAAAAGTCAAATTTTAAAATTTTAAAACTTGAATTTTTGAATTTTTTTGGTAAAATAACGTACCAAAACTTGTTAAAGTTTGCCAGGATATTTGAACATGTCTCCAGTATGTATTGGGGATATTTTCAAATATCTAGCAATACGAAAACAAGTAAAAAAAATTCAAAAAGTCAAATTTTAAAATTTTAAAACTTGAATTTTTGAATTTTTTTTGGTAAAATAACGTACCAAAACTTGTTAAAGTTTGCCAGGATATTTGAACATGTCTCCAGTATGTATTGGGGATATTTTCAAATATCTAGCAATACGAAAACAAGTAAAAAAAATTCAAAAAGTCAAATTTTAAAATTTTAAAACTTGAATTTTTGAATTTTTTTTGGTAAAATAACGTACCAAAACAGGTTTAAGTTTGCCAGGATATTTGAACATGTCTCCAGTAAGTATTGGGGATATGGTCAAATATCTAGCAATAGTTAAAAAAGTAAAAAAAATTCAAAAAGTCAAATTTTAAAATTTTAAAACTTGAATTTTTGAATTTTTTTGGTAAAATAACGTACCAAAACAGGTTTAAGTATTCCAGGATATTTGAACATGTCTCCAGTATGTATTGGGGATATGGTCAAATATCTAGCAATAGTTAAAAAAGTAAAAAAAATTCAAAAAGTCAAATTTTAAAATTTTAAAACTTGAATTTTTGAATTTTTTTTGGTAAAATAACGTACCAAAACAGGTTTAAGTTTGCCAGCATATTTGAACATGTCTCCAGTAAGTATTGGGGATATGGTCAAATATCTAGCAATAGTTAAAAAAGTAAAAAAAATTCAAAAAGTCAAATTTTAAAATTTTAAAACTTGAATTTTTGAATTTTTTTTGGTAAAATAACGTACCAAAACTTGTTTAAGTTTGCCAGGATATTTGAACATGTCTCCAGTATGTATTGGGGATATGTTCAAATATCTAGCAATACGAAAACAAGTAAAAAAAATTCAAAAAGTCAAATTTTAAAATTTTAAAACTTGAATTTTTGAATTTTTTTTGGTAAAATAACGTACCAAAACAGGTTTAAGTTTGCCAGGATATTTGAACATGTCTCCAGTAAGTATTGGGGATATGGTCAAATATCTAGCAATAGTTAAAAAAGTAAAAAAAATTCAAAAAGTCAAATTTTAAAATTTTAAAACTTGAATTTTTGAATTTTTTTGGTAAAATAACGTACCAAAACAGGTTTAAGTATTCCAGGATATTTGAACATGTCTCCAGTATGTATTGGGGATATGGTCAAATATCTAGCAATAGTTAAAAAAGTAAAAAAAATTCAAAAAGTCAAATTTTAAAATTTTAAAACTTGAATTTTTGAATTTTTTTTGGTAAAATAACGTACCAAAACAGGTTTAAGTTTGCCAGCATATTTGAACATGTCTCCAGTAAGTATTGGGGATATGGTCAAATATCTAGCAATACTGAAACAAGTTAAAAAAAATTCAAAAAGTCAAATTTTAAAATTTGAAAACTTGAATTTTTGAATTTTTTTGGTAAAATAACGTACCAAAACAGGTTTAAGTTTGCCACGATATTTGAACATGTCTCCAGTATGTATTGAGGATATGTTCAAATATCTAGCAATACGAAAACAAGTAAAAAAAATTCAAAAAGTCAAATTTTAAAATTTTAAAACTTGAATTTTTGAATTTTTTTTGGTAAAATAACGCACCAAAACTTGTTTAAGTTTGCCAGGATATTTGAACATGTCTCCAGTATGTATTGGGGATATGGTCAAATATCTAGCAATACTGAAACAAGTTAAAAAAAATTCAAAAAGTCAAATTTTAAAATTTTAAAACTTGAATTTTTGAATTTTTTTTGGTAAAATAACGCACCAAAACTTGTTTAAGTTTGCCAGGATATTTGAACATGTCTCCAGTATGTATTGGGGATATGTTCAAATATCTATCAATACAGCATTGTGAAGTTTCGTTCAAAAAGTTCAAAAAGATCAGAAAAAAAATAAAAAAGCTGAATAATTTTTGATAGGAAGTGATGATGGGTTTAAAAAATGTACCAAAAGGTGTAACAAAAATTGTTACATGACTAAGAATAAAGAAAAATCAAAAACAAAATTTGATCAATCGATTATTGATTTTTGAAAAAAAACGAGTGTTTTGTTAAGTTTATTATGTCATCATGAGATAAAAATTCAAAACTATTCCTTAATGATTTTTCAAGAAAATCGTAAAATATTCAACGCCGTAAGCGAGAGTTATTGCGATTTTATTGAAATAGTCCTAATTAATCATCTAATTATCACTTAATGTTTGTGGATAGGGTATTGTACAAAACAAAATATAACTGTAATCTAAAGGTCTTGGGTTCGATCCCCGCTCAAACTTTAGATGAGAGTGTTCAAACATTTTTTTGTTCCATTATTTCGGCTCTGAATAGGCAATTTTTCTATAGCTTAAGTATGGAATGGGTTTTGTTGGACACTGGATTCAATAATTCGAACAATTTTTGGCATATAATCGATTATTTAAAATTTTTATCTCATGATGACATAATAAACTTAACAAAACACTCGTTTTTTTTCAAAAATCAATAATCGATTGATCAAATTTTGTTTTTGATTTTTCTTTATTCTTAGTCATGTAACAATTTTTGTTACACCTTTTGGTACATTTTTTAAACCCATCATCACTTCCTATCAAAAATTATTCAGCTTTTTTATTTTTTTTCTGATCTTTTTGAACTTTTTGAACGAAACTTCACAATGCTATCAATACGAAAACAAGTAAAAAAAATTCAAAAAGTCAAATTTTAAAATTTTAAAACTTGAATTTTTGAATTTTTTTTGGTAAAATAACGTACCAAAACAGGTTTAAGTTTGCCAGGATATTTGAACATGTCTCCAGTATGTATTGGGGATATGGTCAAATATCTAGCAATACTGAAACAAGTTAAAAAAAATTCAAAAAGTCAAATTTTAAAATTTTAAAACTTGAATTTTTGAATTTTTTTGGTAAAATAACGTACCAAAACTTGTTTAAGTTTGCCAGGATATTTGAACATGTCTCCAGTATGTATTGGGGATATGGTCAAATATCTAGCAATACTGAAACAAGTTAAAAAAAATTCAAAAAGTCAAATTTTAAAATTTTAAAACTTGAATTTTTGAATTTTTTTTGGTAAAATAACGCACCAAAACTTGTTTAAGTTTGCCAGGATATTTGAACATGTCTCCAGTATGTATTGAGGATATGTTCAAATATCTAGCAATACGAAAACAAGTAAAAAAAATTCAAAAAGTCAAATTTTAAAATTTTAAAACTTGAATTTTTGAATTTTTTTTGGTAAAATTACGCACCAAAACTTGTTTAAGTTTGCCAGCATATTTGAACATGTCTCCAGTAAGTATTGGGGATATGGTCAAATATCTAGCAATACTGAAACAAGTTAAAAAAAATTCAAAAAGTCAAATTTTAAAATTTGAAAACTTGAATTTTTGAATTTTTTTGGTAAAATAACGTACCAAAACAGGTTTAAGTTTGCCAGGATATTTGAACATGTCTCCAGTATGTATTCTGGATATGGTCAAATATCTAGCAATAGTTAAAAAAGTAAAAAAAATTCAAAAAGTCAAATTTTAAAATTTTAAAACTTGAATTTTTGAATTTTTTTTGGTAAAATAACGTACCAAAACAGGTTTAAGTTTGCCAGCATATTTGAACATGTCTCCAGTAAGTATTGGGGATATGGTCAAATATCTAGCAATACTGAAACAAGTTAAAAAAAATTCAAAAAGTCAAATTTTAAAATTTTAAAACTTGAATTTTTGAATTTTTTTGGTAAAATAACGCACCAAAACTTGTTTAAGTTTGCCAGGATATTTGAACATGTCTCCAGTATGTATTGGGGATATGGTCAAATATCTAGCAATACTGAAACAAGTTAAAAAAAATTCAAAAAGTCAAATTTTAAAATTTTAAAACTTGAATTTTTGAATTTTTTTTGGTAAAATAACGTACCAAAACAGGTTTAAGTTTGCCAGGATATTTGAACATGTCTCCAGTATGTATTGGGGATATGGTCAAATATCTAGCAATACTGAAACAAGTTAAAAAAAATTCAAAAAGTCAAATTTTAAAATTTTAAAACTTGAATTTTTGAATTTTTTTTGGTAAAATAACGTACCAAAACAGGTTTAAGTTTGCCAGCATATTTGAACATGTCTCCAGTAAGTATTGGGGATATGGTCAAATATCTAGCAATACTGAAACAAGTTAAAAAAAATTCAAAAAGTCAAATTTTAAAATTTTAAAACTTGAATTTTTGAATTTTTTTGGTAAAATAACGTACCAAAACAGGTTTAAGTTTGCCAGGATATTTGAACATGTCTCCAGTATGTATTGGGGATATTTTCAAATATCTAGCAATACGAAAACAAGTAAAAAAAATTCAAAAAGTCAAATTTTAAAATTTTAAAACTTGAATTTTTGAATTTTTTTTGGTAAAATAACGTACCAAAACTTGTTTAAGTATGCCAGGATATTTGAATACGTCTCCAGTATGTATTGGGGATATGGTCAAATATCTAGCAATACTGAAACAAGTTAAAAAAAATTCAAAAAGTCAAATTTTAAAATTTTAAAACTTGAATTTTTGAATTTTTTTTGGTAAAATAACGTACCAAAACTTGTTTAAGTTTGCCAGGATATTTGAACATGTCTCCAGTATGTATTGGGGATATGGTCAAATATCTAGCAATACGAAAACAAGTAAAAAAAATTCAAAAAGTCAAATTTTAAAATTTTAAAACTTGAATTTTTGAATTTTTTTTGGTAAAATAACGTACCAAAACTTGTTTAAGTATGCCAGGATATTTGAACATGTCTCCAGTATGTATTGGGGATATGGTCAAATATCTAGCAATACTGAAACAAGTTAAAAAAAATTCAAAAAGTCAAATTTTAAAATTTTAAAACTTGAATTTTTGAATTTTTTTTGGTAAAATAACGTACCAAAACTTGTTTAAGTTTGCCAGGATATTTGAACATGTCTCCAGTATGTATTGGGGATATGGTCAAATATCTAGCAATAGTTAAAAAAGTAAAAAAAATTCAAAAAGTCAAATTTTAAAATTTTAAAACTTGAATTTTTGAATTTTTTTGGTAAAATAACGTACCAAAACTTGTTAAAGTATGCCAGGATATTTGAACATGTCTCCAGTATGTATTGGGGATATGGTCAAATATCTAGCAATACTGAAACAAGTTAAAAAAAATTCAAAAAGTCAAATTTTAAAATTTTAAAACTTGAATTTTTGAATTTTTTTGGTAAAATAACGTACCAAAACTTGTTTAAGTATGCCAGGATATTTGAATACGTCTCCAGTATGTATTGGGGATATGGTCAAATATCTAGCAATACTGAAACAAGTTAAAAAAAATTCAAAAAGTCAAATTTTAAAATTTTAAAACTTGAATTTTTGAATTTTTTTGGTAAAATAACGTACCAAAACAGGTTTAAGTATTCCAGGATATTTGAACATGTCTCCAGTATGTATTGGGGATATGGTCAAATATCTAGCAATAGTTAAAAAAGTAAAAAAAATTCAAAAAGTCAAATTTTAAAATTTTAAAACTTGAATTTTTGAATTTTTTTTGGTAAAATAACGTACCAAAACAGGTTTAAGTTTGCCAGCATATTTGAACATGTCTCCAGTAAGTATTGGGGATATGGTCAAATATCTAGCAATACTGAAACAAGTTAAAAAAAATTCAAAAAGTCAAATTTTAAAATTTTAAAACTTGAATTTTTGAATTTTTTTTGGTAAAATAACGTACCAAAACTTGTTTAAGTATGCCAGGATATTTGAATACGTCTCCAGTATGTATTGGGGATATGGTCAAATATCTAGCAATACTGAAACAAGTTAAAAAAAATTCAAAAAGTCAAATTTTAAAATTTTAAAACTTGAATTTTTGAATTTTTTTTGGTAAAATAACGTACCAAAACAGGTTTAAGTTTGCCAGGATATTTGAACATGTCTCCAGTAAGTATTGGGGATATGGTCAAATATCTAGCAATAGTTAAAAAAGTAAAAAAAATTCAAAAAGTCAAATTTTAAAATTTTAAAACTTGAATTTTTGAATTTTTTTGGTAAAATAACGTACCAAAACTTGGTAAAGTATGCCAGGATATTTGAACATGTCTCCAGTATGTATTGGGGATATGGTCAAATATCTAGCAATACTGAAACAAGTTAAAAAAAATTCAAAAAGTCAAATTTTAAAATTTTAAAACTTGAATTTTTGAATTTTTTTGGTAAAATAACGTACCAAAACAGGTTTAAGTTTGCCAGGATATTTGAACATGTCTCCAGTATGTATTGGGGATATGGTCAAATATCTAGCAATACTGAAACAAGTTAAAAAAAATTCAAAAAGTCAAATTTTAAAACTTGAATTTTTGAATTTTTTTGGTAAAATAACGTACCAAAACTTGTTAAAGTATGCCAGGATATTTGAATACGTCTCCAGTATGTATTGGGGATATGGTCAAATATCTAGCAATACTGAAACAAGTTAAAAAAAATTCAAAAAGTCAAATTTTAAAATTTTAAAACTTGAATTTTTGAATTTTTTTTGGTAAAATAACGTACCAAAACTTGGTAAAGTATGCCAGGATATTTGAACATGTCTCCAGTATGTATTGGGGATATGGTCAAATATCTAGCAATACTGAAACAAGTTAAAAAAAATTCAAAAAGTCAAATTTTAAAACTTGAATTTTTGAATTTTTTTGGTAAAATAACGTACCAAAACTTGGTAAAGTATGCCAGGATATTTGAACATGTCTCCAGTATGTATTGGGGATATGGTCAAATATCTAGCAATACTGAAACAAGTTAAAAAAAATTCAAAAAGTCAAATTTTAAAATTTTAAAACTTGAATTTTTGAATTTTTTTGGTAAAATAACGTACCAAAACTTGTTAAAGTATGCCAGGATATTTGAACATGTCTCCAGTATGTATTGGGGATATGGTCAAATATCTAGCAATAGTTAAAAAAGTAAAAAAAATTCAAAAAGTCAAATTTTAAAATTTTAAAACTTGAATTTTTGAATTTTTTTGGTAAAATAACGTACCAAAACTTGTTAAAGTATGCCAGGATATTTGAACATGTCTCCAGTATGTATTGGGGATATGGTCAAATATCTAGCAATACTGAAACAAGTTAAAAAAAATTCAAAAAGTCAAATTTTAAAATTTTAAAACTTGAATTTTTGAATTTTTTTGGTAAAATAACGTACCAAAACTTGTTAAAGTATGCCAGGATATTTGAACATGTCTCCAGTATGTATTGGGGATATGTTCAAATATCTAGCAATACGAAAACAAGTAAAAAAAATTCAAAAAGTCAAATTTTAAAATTTTAAAACTTGAATTTTTGAATTTTTTTGGTAAAATAACGCACCAAAACTTGTTTAAGTTTGCCAGGATATTTGAACATGTCTCCAGTATGTATTGGGGATATGGTCAAATATCTAGCAATACTGAAACAAGTTAAAAAAAATTCAAAAAGTCAAATTTTAAAATTTTAAAACTTGAATTTTTGAATTTTTTTGGTAAAATAACTTACCAAAACTTGGTAAAGTATGCCAGGATATTTGAACATGTCTCCAGTATGTATTGGGGATATGTTCAAATATCTAGCAATACGAAAACAAGTAAAAAAAATTCAAAAAGTCAAATTTTAAAATTTTAAAACTTGAATTTTTGAATTTTTTTGGTAAAATAACTTACCAAAACTTGGTAAAGTATGCCAGGATATTTGAACATGTCTCCAGTATGTATTGGGGATATGTTCAAATATCTAGCAATACGAAAACAAGTAAAAAAAATTCAAAAAGTCAAATTTTAAAATTTTAAAACTTGAATTTTTGAATTTTTTTGGTAAAATAACGTACCAAAACTTGTTTAAGTTTGCCAGGATATTTGAACATGTCTCCAGTATGTATTGGGGATATTTTCAAATATCTAGCAATACGAAAACAAGTAAAAAAAATTCAAAAAGTCAAATTTTAAAATTTTAAAACTTGAATTTTTGAATTTTTTTGGTAAAATAACGCACCAAAACTTGTTTAAGTTTGCCAGGATATTTGAACATGTCTCCAGTATGTATTGGGGATATGGTCAAATATCTAGCAATACTGAAACAAGTTAAAAAAAATTCAAAAAGTCAAATTTTAAAATTTTAAAACTTGAATTTTTGAATTTTTTTGGTAAAATAACCTACCAAAACTTGGTAAAGTATGCCAGGATATTTGAACATGTCTCCAGTATGTATTGGGGATATGTTCAAATATCTAGCAATACGAAAACAAGTAAAAAAAATTCAAAAAGTCAAATTTTAAAATTTTAAAACTTGAATTTTTGAATTTTTTTGGTAAAATAACGTACCAAAACTTGTTTAAGTTTGCCAGGATATTTGAACATGTCTCCAGTATGTATTGGGGATATGGTCAAATATCTAGCAATACTGAAACAAGTTAAAAAAAATTCAAAAAGTCAAATTTTAAAATTTTAAAACTTGAATTTTTGAATTTTTTTTGGTAAAATAACGCACCAAAACTTGTTTAAGTTTGCCAGGATATTTGAACATGTCTCCAGTAAGTATTGGGGATATGGTCAAATATCTAGCAATACTGAAACAAGTTAAAAAAAATTCAAAAAGTCAAATTTTAAAATTTGAAAACTTGAATTTTTGAATTTTTTTGGTAAAATAACGTACCAAAACTTGGTAAAGTATGCCAGGATATTTGAACATGTCTCCAGTAAGTATTGGGGATATGGTCAAATATCTAGCAATACTGAAACAAGTAAAAAAAATTCAAAAAGTCAAATTTTAAAATTTTAAAACTTGAATTTTTTGAATTTTTTTTGGTAAAATAACGTACCAAAACTTGTTTAAGTTTGCCAGGATATTTGAACATGTCTCCAGTATGTATTGGGGATATGGTCAAATATCTAGCAATACGAAAACAAGTAAAAAAAATTCAAAAAGTCAAATTTTAAAATTTTAAAACTTGAATTTTTGAATTTTTTTTGGTAAAATAACGCACCAAAACTTGTTTAAGTTTGCCAGGATATTTGAACATGTCTCCAGTATGTATTGGGGATATGGTCAAATATCTAGCAATAGTTAAAAAAGTAAAAAAAATTCAAAAAGTCAAATTTTAAAATTTTAAAACTTGAATTTTTGAATTTTTTTGGTAAAATAACGTACCAAAACAGGTTTAAGTATTCCAGGATATTTGAACATGTCTCCAGTATGTATTGGGGATATGGTCAAATATCTAGCAATACTGAAACAAGTTAAAAAAAATTCAAAAAGTCAAATTTTAAAATTTTAAAACTTGAATTTTTGAATTTTTTTTGGTAAAATAACGTACCAAAACTTGTTTAAGTATGCCAGGATATTTGAATACGTCTCCAGTATGTATTGGGGATATGGTCAAATATCTAGCAATACTGAAACAAGTTAAAAAAAATTCAAAAAGTCAAATTTTAAAATTTTAAAACTTGAATTTTTGATTTGGTAAAATAACGTACCAAAACTTGTTTAAGTATGCCAGGATATTTGAATACGTCTCCAGTATGTATTGGGGATATGGTCAAATATCTAGCAATACGAAAACAAGTAAAAAAAATTCAAAAAGTCAAATTTTAAAATTTTAAAACTTGAATTTTTGAATTTTTTTGGTAAAATAACGTACCAAAACAGGTTTAAGTATTCCAGGATATTTAAACATGTCTCCAGTATGTATTGGGGATATTTTCAAATATCTAGCAATACGAAAACAAGTAAAAAAAATTCAAAAAGTCAAATTTTAAAATTTTAAAACTTGAATTTTTGAATTTTTTTTGGTAAAATAACGTACCAAAACTTGTTTAAGTTTGCCAGGATATTTGAACATGTCTCCAGTATGTATTGGGGATATGGTCAAATATCTAGCAATACTGAAACAAGTTAAAAAAAATTCAAAAAGTCAAATTTTAAAATTTTAAAACTTGAATTTTTGAATTTTTTTGGTAAAATAACGTACCAAAACTTGTTAAAGTATGCCAGGATATTTGAACATGTCTCCAGTATGTATTGGGGATATGTTCAAATATCTAGCAATACGAAAACAAGTAAAAAAAATTCAAAAGTCAAATTTTAAAATTTTAAAACTTGAATTTTTGAATTTTTTTGGTAAAATAACGTACCAAAACTTGTTAAAGTATGCCAGGATATTTGAACATGTCTCCAGTATGTATTGGGGATATGGTCAAATATCAAGCAATACTGAAACAAGTTAAAAAAAATTCAAAAAGTCAAATTTTAAAATTTTAAAACTTGAATTTTTGAATTTTTTTGATAAAATAACGTACCAAAACAGGTTTAAGTTTGCCACGATATTTGAACATGTCTCCAGTAAGTATTGGGGATATGGTCATATATCAAGCAATACTGAAACAAGTTAAAAAAAATTCAAAAAGTCAAATTTTAAAATTTTAAAATGTAACTATCTTTGTTTTAAATATGTTTTTAAATAGATTTAGTTTTATCGTTTCTATTTAATTCTATTAAAAAAGATTGCAATTTTTCTTTTCGAGATGTCACTTTCTATTTCAAAAAATATTTATTTAAATTGAAAGATTCTAAATTGTGTGTAAAATGTATAAAAGACGATAAATTCAACCAAATTATGTATAATTTAAATTTTTAAACATTAAAATGATTCATCTTTGTTATGCTTTTAAGTATGATAATTTTTTTATAAAAAATGCTAATTAAAAATACATTTTATACTTAATGAGCTGCCTCTTATGATCACTTATGTTCGTTTCCTTAATATGATTAGGTTACTGGAAGAGTAACCTCACATTCGGATGGAAATAGGAAAGAAATCCAATTTTTGAAAACTTAATTAATTAACCTCAGATTTTCACAGATAAAGAGATTTTTGCTTTTATTCATGAAATTAGGATTAAGAAATTGTATTCTTTGCCGTCAAAATAGATCTTTTCAAAAAATTTACAAAAATTTTTTTAAGAATACTTAAAACAAATCACACAAAAGATTACGCTAATCAAAAATGACAGAAAAAACGAACAAAAGAAAAGACTCCCAACACGAAACTTCAATTAACGAAGAAAAAAGTTTGGAATCGTAAGTTTTGGTTGTATCTTCATCGTGCAACGAAGGAAGAGTGCTTTTGAAGAATACTGACGGATCGAATAGCCTTTTTGCTTTTCAAAAAAGTGCTAAAAAGAATGAAACAAAGAACTTGAGTTTTGATTCTAATAAAGCGGATGAAAATAACAAATCAATGATTGAAGAAATTTTGGTTTAATTTTATTTTTCTTGGTTTTTAATTTTTGATTTGTTTTAAACATAAATACATTAGAATTCATCGAAAGATTTAATCAACACAACATTCAAACGAATCGGACTAGTATTTAATAAATCATTTGATAAAAATGATCAAGTATTATTATTATTTTAATTCATTTATTATATTTGCTTTAACTTTTTTAATTTCCAAGATGGCATATGAAGCTTCTTCTACACCAGCTGAAAGTTCAAGCTTTAATTTTGGTCAATTTGTCAATTCAAAAGAAGAACAGGAAATTTCGAAATTGAGAAAAGAACTTTTTCAAGCAAATTCGATAATCAACACGCAAAAATTGACATTTGAATTTAACCAAAGTAACTTGCAAGATAGTTATTCAACACAGGTTAACTGTCTAAATGAAACAATAAGAATTCTAAGTGTAGATAATTTTAAATTTAGAGTTAAAGATTATAATTTTTTTTTAAATTTAGTCAAGTATCGATAGAACAAAGAATAACAACGAAATCTACATGGAAGAAATAGAAGAGAGGGAAAAAAGTTTTACAACTGAAATTGATAGGCTAAAACTGATAATAAATAACAAGTAAATTTTTTAAATTAAATAAAAATTATTTATTTTAATAAAAAATTCAAGCCAAGCGACTTTGTTACGGAAAGAAATTGAAATCGATGAACTTATTAACAAATTAAACAATTCATCTGATCAAGCATCAAAAAGAATAGTTTTACAGGATGAAATCAAAGAGCTCCATGATAAAAAGCTTGAATTGGAACAGAGATTAACAGAAGAAGTTAAATTTAATCAAGAAGTAAAAGAAAAAAAAACGATGCTCACTAATGAAAAGCATAACTTAAAGAACAAATTGAAAGATAGTGAAGAAACCTATGCTAACGAAATAAGCCGGATAAACGAAATAACTGAAAAGTTTTTCTTTAAATAAAATTTCTTGAAAAATAATCTTAAATTAATTTAATTTATCAAGAAAAACAAGAGTAATTGAGACTCTCCAAGAAAGAATTAAATCGTTAGAAAGCATTAAAAACGCTTTTGAAGAAGATTTAAAAGAAAAGTAACATTTTTAAAATAATTAAGAATTTAAATTAAAATTTTAAAAAGGAAGGAGGAAATAAAAATGCTTGAAGAGAAGGCTAGCAACCTGAACACAACGGAAGATGCTGACATTGGAAAGATCAAATTTGAAAATAAATCAATCAAAATTGATCTTGAATGTGAAAGAAAGAATCGGTAGGACAAAAAATTATTTTAAGGTTACAGTCCCGGTAATTTACTTGTCACACGATTTCATATGATATCAGCTGACCTCATCTGATGCCATCTGTTATCATCTGATATCAGTTTTCATCATAATTCCTCGGAATTCATAATGTTTGTAATTCTCTTAATGATATCATGTGATTTAAACTGATTGAAGCTGATAGGAGATGATATCATTTGGTCATAAATTCTGATACAAACTGATATCAGCTGATGTCATATGATATTATGTGACAAGTTAATTTCCGGGACTATAGTAATACTAATAGGTTTTAAATTAAAGAGACGAACTTTATGAAACAATTACGGATCTAAAACAGCAAATTTTAAACAATGAAGCTTTGAACAAACAAGAATACGCAGATTTAAAAGACGAATTGTTAGCAGCAAAAGAAACAATAAAAGTTGTAACAAAAAATGAAGGAAAGGGATTAACATCGAAAATAGAAAAATTAAACAATTTGAGGCATGAATTTCTTAAATTCTCTGAGATTATTTTATTTTTAAAATATCTGTTAAAGTAGTGAGAGAATAAATATTCTAAATTCAAAATTAAATCAAGAGAAAAAAAAATTTAAAAACTTTTACTAATTAACGGAAAATAAAATTTTTGGTATTAGAAAAGAAATGAAGGCTGGAGCTGAACTAATATTTTTTGAAAAGTAAATTTTAAATAATTTAATTGTTTTTGTTTAATTTAACGATTTGATTTTTAAGGGACAAGCGAATAGATGAACTTGAATCCGAAATAAGATCGATCAAATCCCAAGAGTCGAAAAAGCATTCGCAATCTATACAAGAAAAGTAACTAAATGTGTATTTTCTAATACAATAATATTAATTGTTTATTTTAAAGAGACAGAAATTTTTCAAATTTGAAAGAATCATTCGACCAGCTAAATGCCTTAAAAGTCGAACTTGAAAGATGCGCTTTTCAAAAGTATTTTTTATATAATTTATTATTTTTTTTTAATTTAACGTTTTTAATTATAAAGGGACCAGCGAATAAGGGATCTTGAAAATGATTTTTCAACGTTTCGTGATCATTTTAACTTTAAAGACGGTTCTTTTGTTGAAGACCAAATAATCGCTTTGAATCCATTTAATTCGAAATGCCTCACTCCTGGTTGTAATGGTGAAAAAAATATTAATCCTAAATATTCTAATCATTACAAGTATAATTTTTTTTTTTAAATATTTAAAGAAAGAAAATTTTTTCAAAACGTGTCTATTTAAAAATTATTTAAAAGATAACCCATCGCAACTCTCTGATAAAAATTTTCAAATAAGTGAACTCAAAGAAGATATTCAAAATAAATTGCTTTTAATCGAAAAAATGCGTATTGAGATTGGTAACTACAAAAATATTTTTTTTAAAACTATCTTACTATAATTTTTATTTTGTCCTGATAGAAAGCAAAAAAAGTGACATCTTAGCTGAAAGTGAAATCACCGAATGTTCATCTGGTGGTAAAAAGCGATCAGCAGTTGGAGTTTACACTAGTAGAAAACCGCAAATGGGAAAATTGTTTTTAAAGGTCCTAAAGATGGATACTACTATATTAATGATTGAGGACCACATTATATTACTGCTCGAGTCGATAAGTGCGTCGACTTTTACAAAAAAACCAAAACATTTTAAATTTTTTAATTTTTTGTCCTTAATTTTTTGTCTTTTTATTTATTTTTTTAATATTCTGAGATGATCTATGAAGTTCGAGTCTTTGATACTGCCTAGGAAGAGTTCTAGGAACTTCTTTTAAAAATATCTTCATTCACGATTTTTAGAGATGAATAACTGAATACCCATCTTTGATTATAAAGTTTGAAAATATGTCTTCAGGAAGTAATTATTGTCAATAAGTGACATGCAATATCAAAATGGTACTAAGTATGAAAACTTGAGACCAATTTTTTCATTCTAATAATCAGAGATGAGTTAAAGGTTTGAATATCTCTTTTAATTGTAATTAAAGGTTTTTTTATTGAGGGACCGAAAAACTTTTCCAGGCAGAAATTGACAGCTAATCGAGATCATAACTGAATATGTGTTCACGATGACGTTCATTATAATTTTATCAAACCAAACGGTTTCGAAAAATCTACAAACCGAGTTAACTATATTGATTATTTTCTTAATTTCTTATTTTAATTTTAAATCTTTTTTTTAAATTTATTTTTTCTTTATTTGTTTAATATCAAACTCCATTACAGTCTTCCCTCGTTAATCCGAACTATTTGGTTGAGAATTTTTTTGTCGGTTTAACGAAAATGTCGGATTATTGAGTTGTTATCCAGTAAAATATTAAAGTTGGAAATTTAAGAAATTTCGGTTAAAAGATGATTCCGAATTAGCGAGGGTCGGATTAGTGAGGTTAGACTGTAATTAAGAAAGTCATTGGCCACTAATACACGAACAGTTAATTAGTATGGCTTATTGGCAAAATATGCTACATGACACAGTGTTAGTTTTGGATAGTATTGTACCATTTTTAAATATTGTTTATTTATTTATTTATCTATTTATTTATTTATAGTGGTTGCAAAGGTTTTGTAACAGACCGTCACCTAACGTCAGATGACGTCAGTTTATTTCATTCGTCAGGAAACGTCAGCTGACGTCATCTGGCAACATTTAAATTTTGTCAGCTAACGTCACATGAGGTCAGATGACGTCTCAATAAAGCACCAAAAACAAAGTTTGGTAAACTCAAGTTGTCAAATGACGTCAGCCGACGTTTCCCGACGAATGACTTAACCTGTCAGATGACGTTAAGTGACGGTCTGTTACAAAAAGTCTGTTTTTATTTATTAATATATTTATTTATTGATGGTTAAATAAAAAAATTTATGAATTCTATATATAGTTTAAATTGAAACATTTTTAATTTTAAATAAATAACAATTGTGATCTTCTCCACAACCCAACTAATTTAATTTTATGTACGGTCTGTATTCCCATATTATTCATTGATTAGGTCTCAATCCATAAATTTGTTTTGGCGCTTCGACGGTTCGTGAGCTTAAGAAAGATCACTAAATTTGTCAGCTCACGAACCGTCCAAGCGCCTTTGTTTTTCAAAGAATAAGAGACATAATCAATGAATAACCATTCCTTTTAGTCTTTGAAAGGTAAACAAAGAACAAAGCTCTTTGAAAAAAAAGCTCCAGTAGTGCCTTCAGTAAAAAAGTCTCGTTACTCGCAAATATAAAGCTCTGTTTCGTGGATCTTATATAATATTTTATTACAGCACTGCTAGTGGAAAAAAGGCCCAACGTACCGTACCGTACCAAAACTTTGACTCTTGCGTGTGAGTTCATTATAAGGAGCACTATACCGAAAAATAAATAAATAAATAGAACTCATTCAGTCTAATATTTTAGTACCAAAGGATATTTCGCGAATTTTAAAAAAGTTTTTGTCACCAATTTTTTTCAAACATTACGTGATCAGTGTTGGTCATCTTTCAACAAAAAAAATTCGGTCCGAAAACCCCTAACACCCGACTTTTTAATCGTTTCATTTATTTAAAAAAAATTAATTGCAAAATTAAGCTTACAAAATATTAGCATATATAAATTGATCTAGGTATCGATAAATTCTGATTTTCATCAATCAAGTAAATATACATATTATCTGAATTTTATTAAATTTTAAAAAAATTTAATGGTTCTTTTTATTGAACAAATATTTAATCATGAATATTTTGCTTTGCTTTGAAAAAAATTGCTATGAACTTCACAACGCCTTTAGATATCAGAAAGTTAAAAACAACCCAATTTCATCCTCAATGCGATGGTCAAAGTGAAAGAACAATCAGGACTTTAAAATCAATGATTAGAGCGTATGTTGATGCCGATCAAACTGATTGGGATTTAAATTTGGATAAATTAGAATTTGAGTTTAACACTGCTGTTCACAGTGTTACAAAACAAACTCTTTTCGAAATGATTTTTGGCCGAAGACCAAGACTACAAATCGACTTAGAAATTCCAACTCTCGACCAAGTGAATCGTACTCCTATTCTCACGGGTTAGCACACAAGTATTTTGGACCGTTTGTTATTGTTGGTAAAAACGAAAATAAAGTTGATTACTTTATTCGCTTAGCTTCGAGTCCAATTAAACAAATACACAAGAATCGTTTGAAATATTATTTTCACAGTGGCCCATCTTTGGAAACGATTAAATAAGAACATGAAGATGAACATGTTCAATCACACAGAAGAAAGTACCGAAAAGACCCCAGTAATCCGCGTTGGACAAAGTCCAGTACGAATCCTCGAATCACAGTGAATAGCTCTGATGCTGAATCATGTTGCTCAACTGAATCAAGTTCTGCTTGTCTAACTGAGAACGACGAAATACAAACTAATTCCAAGAGACTTAGCAATCACAGTGATTCCAGTACAAATGGGTCTAAAAAAAGGAAAGTTTTAACAAAAACTAAACCTGGTGCTAGCCAATCAAAAATTGTAAGACGGTCAAAAAGACTTGTTAAACCTCCCGAGTGTTTAACTTACAATTAAAAATCTTAAAAAATTTTTTTTTGTTTTGTTTTATAAAATATTCTCTCAATTTGTTAAAAAAAAACGTTTCGTTATTTTGTTTTAAAAATAAGACTAAAAAAATTAAACATTGACTGAATTAATGTCAAGTTTATTTTGACACTTTTTCAAAATAATTTTTTTTTTAATTATTAAATTATAATAATTTGTTTTCAAAAAATTTATTTTTTTCAATTTCTATTATTTAAACTAAAATAAAAAAATTTTTTTCACCGTGTGTGTATCCGATACAATCGAAAAATGGCCGAAAAAAACGACATCTATGATTTGTACATTTTTATTTATTTATTTATTTATTTATTATTAAACAAAAACTAAATAAGACAACTGTCTATCTATCAAATTATCTGGATAATTCGATAGTTAGTTTTCTAATTCCTATTTGAGCAAGCCATTGGGACCTGCTCAAATTTTACAAAAATTGATACAAAAAGTAAAAAATAAATAAAAATAAAATAATAAAATCTAATAAAACAGATACGAATTCTTAATAAAAAAGTTTAAATTATCAAATTGATTCACACAAATATTTACAAATTCATTCAAATTTTTTGACAAATATAATTTAAAGTCTTTAAAAGTAAATTTTATTTTATAGAAATTTATAAAAAGTTTGTTTATAAAATTTGTGAAAAAAAATCCAAAAGTTTTTTCACCTGTTCTTCTTTTGATTATCGGTTGAGTAAGCATATTTTTGTTCCGTAGATTGTAAGGAATATTTCTTTCATGATTAAATTTGAGTTCATTCAACAAATTCGGTGGATTTTTAAAGATAAATATTTTTGTTACAAAATTTGACAGCTTTTTAACTAACCTATGGTGCAGATTAAAAAGTCACATACACCTTAGTTGCGAATTAACAATATTCAAATCATCCGAATTAATCGTTATTTTGAATAATTTATATATACATAAATAATAACAATTGGCCAATTTTTGTATTGCTCTCTTTGAAAAATATATTACCAACGATGCACAATAGTCGAAGTACGGTAAAATGAACGTTTTAAAAAATTGAATTTTTACATTGAATGATAAATAAAATAACCTTTTTATCGAGTAAAGTTTACGGTTTACTTGTAATCTTAATGAACTAACGTAATATTCAAAATCAAGTTTTGAGTCAATTGTCACACCCAACAGTTTAAATTTATCGACAATTTCAACTTTTGCAACATCAAGATCTAATGTCTTTAAGTCTTTTAGATTCTTGATCCGTTTATTAGTTTTAACCATAACGAAGGTCTTTGACCAGTTGATTTCAAGTCGGTTATGATTACACCAATTGAAAAATGGTTTAAGCAGACTCTTGAAACTAACAACAAGTGCATCAAAGTCGTCTCCTTGATGGGATAGGGTTGTGTCGTCAGCAAATAGTTTACATTTGATCTGATCTAGACACAAGGCAAGATCATTTATAAATATGAGGAAAAAAAGTGGTCCAAGAACTGACCCTTGGGGTACTCCAAGCTTAATTTTTTTAAAATTCGAAACAAACCTTCCCATCTTGACTATTTGTTTACGATTGAAAAAATAATTACGATGAGTGATAATGATTGATTGTCAAAACCATAGTGGAATAGCTTCCGAATAAACAATTCAGCTTCTAACGTGTCAAACGCCTTCCTGAAATCAATGAATAGAAGGATGGCTATCAAGTAACGAT
Source organism: Brachionus rubens (assembly GCA_022207745.1). Taxonomy (NCBI): domain Eukaryota; kingdom Metazoa; phylum Rotifera; class Eurotatoria; order Ploima; family Brachionidae; genus Brachionus; species Brachionus rubens. The sequence goes on along the minus strand of JAJVHD010000099.1, from coordinate 156,345 downwards.
CACGAATCAAGTTAATATCACTCAAAAGTTCATGGAGTGCGGTTTCACAAGAAAAGTTCTTTCTGAAACCATGCTGAGCGGCCGAAAAAATTGAATTTGACTCAAAATAGAATCGAATTTGATGTGCTATGAGCGTTTCAAAAATTTTGTTTACCGGGGGAAGTACAGAAATTCCTCTGTAATTATTTGGGTCATTGATTGAACCCTTATTTTTATAGAGGGGCGTTACCACTGCTGTCTTCCCTTCATCCGGAATAATCCCAGAAGTTATAAAATTGTTGAAAATCTGTGCTAAAACAGGTGATAAACAAGGACTAATTTCCTTTAAAATCTGCGTTGGGATAGCACTAACACCTGGTGAACTTGTTTTAGAAAGCTCTTTGATCGCTTTGTCGACCTCAAATCTATCAACTAGTTTAAAAGAAAAACCAGGAGTATTTACCTTTTTGGTCCTTTTGAGATTGGCAAAAGTTTTGTCTATGAATCTTGTACAGTCAGTATGTTCGACTTGAGAATTTGATTAAACGGATGTAAAAAACGAATTAAAATTATTCGGCATCTCAGATTTTTCTTTTGTACTCTTATCATCATCGATTAGAGAATCGGGGAAAATGGTTTCACTGTCAGAATTTCTCGTTTTGATTGAACTTGAGTAAAATTTCCAAAATAATTTTGAATTTTTAAAGTCTTTAATCGATTTATTCTTGAAAAAATCACACATTTTAGACCTATTTAGCGATTCGAATTTTTTTCGATATTCCTGATAGTTGGTCCAATCATTTATCGACTTTGAGGCTGTTGCTACGGTGTACAAAAAGTCTCGCTGCCGTTTAACAACTTATTGATTCAAAAACATATTGATTCAAAAACTTTATCCAGTTATCACTCAAACCAGATAAAATATCGTTAGAATTATCACTTTCATGATTATGTAAATTTTTTGAAATTTTTTTTGAAATTTTGAATTTGCATGTACTCATTTTTCTCATAAAAATTAAAAATGAGTCGTACTCCTATTTTCACGGGTTAGCACACAAGTATTTTGGACCGTTTGTTATTGTTGGTAAAAACGAAAATAAAGTTGATTACTTTATTCGCTTAGCTTCGAGTCCAATTAAACAAATACACAAGAATCGTTTGAAATATTATTTTCACAGTGGCCCATCTTTGGAAACGATTAAATAAGAACATGAAGATGAACATGTTCAATCACACAGAAGAAAGTACCGAAAAGACCCCAGTAATCCGCGTTGGACAAAGTCCAGTACGAATCCTCGAATCACAGTGAATAGCTCTGATGCTGAATCATGTTGCTCAACTGAATCAAGTTCTGCTTGTCTAACTGAGAACGACGAAATACAAACTAATTCCAAGAGACTTAGCAATCACAGTGATTCCAGTACAAATGGGTCTAAAAAAAGGAAAGTTTTAACAAAAACTAAACCTGGTGCTAGCCAATCAAAAATTGTAAGACGGTCAAAAAGACTTGTTAAACCTCCCGAGTGTTTAACTTACAATTAAAAATCTTAAAAAATTTTTTTTTGTTTTGTTTTATAAAATATTCTCTCAATTTGTTAAAAAAAAACGTTTCGTTATTTTGTTTTAAAAATAAGACTAAAAAAATTAAACATTGACTGAATTAATGTCAAGTTTATTTTGACACTTTTTCAAAATAATTTTTTTTTTAATTATTAAATTATAATAATTTGTTTTCAAAAAATTTATTTTTTTCAATTTCTATTATTTAAACTAAAATAAAAAAATTTTTTTCACCGTGTGTGTATCCGATACAATCGAAAAATGGCCGAAAAAAACGACATCTATGATTTGTACATTACAAATATTTACTTATATAACGACCAAAATCGAACCGACGATCTTGAACGCAAAATAAATCAAACGATTTACCAAAACAAAATGGTACAAAATTTGGTCGAGTGAATTTAATTAAAATCCCAAGCTATATCCGCTAAAATGAAGGGTCAACAATAACGTATTTGCTCGAATTTAACGACATGTCGTTATGTACATAACGACATGTCGTTAATTGGTGGACAGTGGTTTTCAAAATGACTTAACGACATGTCGTTAAACCCGAATATAGCCAAAAAAAGCTCTTTTTTCTAAAAATTAGTGTCAAAATTAACGACATGTCGGTAATTGCAGCAGCCATTAGAAAACTTCACTCAGAACATGAGGTATGAGAAAAAATGCTTTTCTGAATGAGGCTAGAGAGTCACGAATCAACAAGCAGCCTTGGAGACTCCTTCTAGAACCTTCTCTTTTTTAAAATTCCTTTATTTTATCTAAAGATGATCTGGGGTAGGGGTAACAAATAAAAAATTTAACATAAGAGCCCCACCCTTCTGAAACCAATTCTCAATTTAATCAAAATTTTCAACACTCACCCCAGGGGGTACCAGTAAGAAAAAATTTCAACACAAGGTCCATTTTAAAAAAAAAAATTTTCTAGTTATTTTCTAGTTATTTCATAGAAAAAAACCCTCCCCACCCTACCTTGTGTGTAAGATTTTCGAAAAGTCTCTTTTAAATTGATCGGATCAGCTTTCGAACTTTTGACTATGAATTTTATTAAATTTCGACCCTACTCCTATCGCGGCGTCATGTATAGAAAATATAACAAAATTACCTTCGGACGATCAAAGCAAAGTAAGATGTTTTGTTTTGAAAATTTAGAAAAAAATGATGAAATTTTAGTAAATCCTCTATGAGCAGGTTTTTTTTTTAATGCAAATAGAAAGCCCATTTTATGCACATCAAAATGCGACCTTTTTCCTAAAAAAAAAGCAACTTTTGTGTGTTGCATTCAAAAAAAAACCTGTCTATGAGTAACTAATGTAAGGAACCAAAAATCATACATTTTACTACTATAATAGGAGATACTGTACATTCACGCGTTCTTCTTGTGAATTTCATGATTTAATGATTTTGAAAAGCTTTCATTGATTTTTGGATATCAACTGAAATTTAAATAGCTCTTGCCAAAGCTTGTAAAACTTGCATTCAGTTGATTCCCAAAAATGAATGAAAGCTTCCCAAATCACTAGTTAATGAGAATTCACAAGAAGATCACTTGAATGACCACAACAGTAAATGTCTATGGATTTCTCTAATAAATCTATCTAATTATAGGTGAGTGTTTTTCGTTATTCAAATGAGCTACTTTTCTTAGAATTTGGTCAAGTACTTTTTAGTAGTAGTAGTAGTACTTTTTCTGTGCAGATCTAAAATCTAGTGGAACAATCCTAGACTTAATTAGCTGCATAAGCTGTTAGGTTTCCTGGCCGGGTAGACCTATACAGAATTTTTTATACTCGCCTTTCCATTATTATTTTTCTAAACGTTACAATTTTTTGACTATACCAGGATTTGAACTCGCGACACTAGCTGCCAAAGCTGTCACGGCCACGACCTCTCTTTTATTAGGTTTTTTTGTAAAAATTTGGAATTACCGACATGTCGTTATACCTTTAACGACATGTCGTTAAACCCGAATATAGCCAAAAAAAGCTCTTTTTTCTAAAAATTATTGTCAAAATTAACGACATGTCGGTAATTGCAGCAGCCATTAGAAAACTTCACTCAGAACATGAGGTATGAGAAAAAATGCTTTTCTGAATGAGGCTAGAGAGTCACGAATCAACAAGCAGCCTTGGAGACTCCTTCTAGAACCTTCTCTTTTTTAAAATTCCTTTATTTTATCTAAAGATGATCTGGGGTAGGGGTAACAAATAAAAAATTTTTACACCAGGCTGGTTCAAAAAAATTTTAACATAAGAGCCCCACCCTTCTGAAACCAATTCTCAATTTAATCAAAATTTTCAACACTCACCCCATGGGGTACCAGTAAGAAAAAATTTCAACACAAGGTCCATTTTAAAAAAAAAAATTTTCTAGTTATTTTCTAGTTATTTCATAGAAAAAAACCCTCCCCACCCTACCTTGTGTGTAAGATTTTCGAAAAGTCTCTTTTAAATTTATCGGATCAGCTTTCGAACTTTTGACTATGAATTTTATTAAATTTCGACCCTACTGTAACACCCCTCCACTTATTTACCCTCTTTCTCTCTTTTTCTCTCTTCCCTCTCTATCTTTTTCCTGTCTCTCTATTTAAAGAGAGACAGTTTCTATTTTTTAGAAGAACAATAAATATTATAATAGAAATTGTTTTTGTTTTTATTTAATAGCACGACCACGCTATTAAATTGGTGGCAGCGGCAAAACTTTTTTAACAAAAAGTCTTGTTACCATTTTTTTTCGATAATTTGTTTTTGTTTTTTTTTTGGAAAAAGTATCCTTTTTAATCATGGACTCAGTTATTGATCCATTAGTTTTATATGTAGTCATGTTATTGACTTCCATATGTTTTGTTATTTTTTTTGTTATTTTTAACTTTTTTGGGGTTTACGGCATTATTTCGATGGCGATGACGATGATGGTAGGTGCCACGTGCGCACTCCTATTCCTCAGGCTCCAAAAACCAGGCGTCGAACGACGAAGAAGCGAGCCCAAGGGCTCGCCTGTAAACAAATTCGAGACGAAACATGTTAAGGATGAACTTCTCTCACCTAATGTTTCGACACTTAAGATAAATGAATCAACGGCGATGGCGAATGGCGAGGCGTGGTTCAAGGACGGTTGTTCAAAAAGATCTCTCGAGAACGTAAACTCGAGTTTCACCTTTAATCCGTTAAGGTCAAAGAGAGATGACGATGGCGACACAGAAGATGAAGCCCCAATACCACAAAAGGTTCCTAAAATAAGATTTTTAAATGATATTGGTTCGGAAAATGGTTTGGTTACACCAGAACCGCAGTCAGCAATGAAGAATCACTCCAGTTTTAGTGCGTCCCTGCCAAAACCGACCCCACTTAAGATCGACAAACGTGAAGACGACTCTATGTTTAAAAGCTGGGACTATTCAACTGGAACAAACACCGGAAGATCTGCCTCATACCCGTCCGAAACTTCAAACGCAACACTATTTACGTCCGCCCCGATAACTGTCTCGACCAACAAAAATGATTCATGGTTATACAAAGATGCGTGCTTTAAACCTGGTCGCTATTCGAGCAACATGGAAGTTGACATCTGGTGGAGGCGTTTCGAATTGTTTGTGAAAAGTGCTAAAGTCATAATCGGATATTTAAGAAGCGTCCTATTGTCTTGCCTAGATGACGAATGTATGATGATTTTCGAAAATTGGACTCCTGATTATTTTCTCTCAATAGAAGAACTAGGTGATCAGATGAAAAAGTTGTTTGGTAATTTAGAAGTGGTCAACGTCGACACCAAGGCAAATTTTTACATTAGACGACAAAAGGCAAACGAGGATGCTAAAACGTATTTCGCAGACCTCTGGAAGTTTGCGAAAATAGCTTTTCGTAACGAAGCGGTTGGTTTTAATATAGACCATTGTGTTCGCGACCGTTTCATAAATGGCCTCAATGACCCGTATTTAATGATGCATTTGTCCTCCGAACTCCCAGCAAATAGTTTCGAGGCGTTAACTCTTACAGTAAAGTTAATGAATAATTTGAGAAATTGGAAGACTACTGCGTCCGAAGCAATGGTTCCGTTACGTCAACACAAGAAAGAGTACATTTCGCCGAATCATCATCAACAAACCATTCGAACGATGCAAGAAATTTCGACATGTCAAGACCTTCTCAACATTATAGTAAAGAAAACAATTTCATGTCTCAACCGGCCAATGGTTCGTTTCATATGCAATCGCCTCAGTTCGCCCCGAATAGTTTTGTCTCGCAACCGCCTCAGTTCGCCCCGAATAGTTCAGTCTCGCAATCGACATGTTATTATTGTAAAAAACCTGGACACGTAATCGCCGAATGTCGTGCTAGATTAAACAAGATGGCAACAATGAGAGGAGATGGTCAGCAATATGGCCAAAGTCAACAACCCCCGACTGTCTCAAATATTGTAATTAACAGTGTGTTATGTACTGATAGCATTTTTGGAGATTGTACAATTAACAACAAGCCGGTAAAGTTCTTATTTGACACGGGTACTGTCAAGACTATGATTGCCGAGAGAGTTTGGTATCAGTGCCGACAAGGTAACGAGAAGCTCACGCCTCTAAATGCAACGATCGAAACTTGTAGTGGAGGACCAATCCAAGTCATAGGAACAAGCAAATGTAGTCTGAGAGTCAAAAGCTTCAGTGGCGAAGTCGAAGTCGTTATTGTGAAAAAGCTTGTGTATGATTGTTTATTGGGACTAGAATTTGCTTTCAAGATGGCTGATGTGAAAACTCAACTAACCAGCATTCATGATGCTCTGGGGAGTAAACAAATGCCGGTTTCAAAAAATTTGAAAGAGTCAAAGTTGGAAGCAGAACTTCCAAGTACTTATCGAGAACCCGTGAACACCGTAAAAGAAGTCCATTTGGACGAAGTAATGAAAGAAGCTGGGCCGAACGAGAAATCAGAAGAGGACACCATTACTATGTACAAGACAATCTTATACGATGAATTTGAAGATGTGGTATCGAAAGGTATCGAGTCGTTGACACAAACCGATGTTTGTGAGCACAACATTAACCTGATAAGCGAAGAGCCTATCCGTCAGCCTGTGAGACGTATGCCATTTGCGTTAAGAGATGAAGTTAAGAAGCAACTGGACGGAATGCTTAAAGGAAATATAATTCGTGAGAGCGATTCTCCTTGGGCCTCCCCGATTGTTCTGGTTCGAAAATCAAATGGTGCCATCCGCATATGTGTAGATTATCGTAAATTAAACGAAGCGACCGTTCGTGACTGTTACCCCATACCGAAAATAGAGGACCTATTGGTATTATTAAGAAATGCTAGGTTTTTTACCTCACTGGACTGTTCAAATGGTTTCCATCAAATAAGAATCAGAGTGACGGACCGCCATAAGACAGCTTTTGTTACGGAATTCGGTCTTTATGAATACAATGTGATGCCTTTTGGTTTAAAGAACGCCCCGGCCTCGTTTCAGCGAATGATGGAAAAGGTGCTCAAAGGACTATTGTATGTAATATGTTTAGTATATTTCGACGACACTATAATTTTCTCAGCTACACTCGAGGAGCACTACGTTCATGTCAGAACCGTCCTAGAAAGAATTCGTGCCGCTTTTCTACAGATCGGCTGGGAAAAATGTCAATGGTTTTCGACTTCAATCACGTATCTAGGTCACATTATAAGTTTTCAATGCGTTCGCCCCGACCCGAAGAAAATAGAAGTGTTATTTAAGTATGCAAAGCCCAGAAATGTACGCCAGTTACAAAGTTTCCTTGGCCTTGCGAACCACTATAGACGCTTCATCCAAAATTTCGCTAAGATGGCTGGACCTTTACACAAAGCGACTGAGAAAAAGAATTGTTTTGAATGGACTGAGGAGTGCCAAACAAGTTTTGACACGGTACGAACACATTTGACTACTACAGATGAAGAAAGAGGAGTGCTAATACTCCCAAATTTCGATGAACAATTTCGGCTAGAAACAGACGCGAGCAACGAAAGTGCAGGCGCCGTCTTTAATTAATAAGAAATTCCTTGCTGTTACGGATCACAAACCACTAATATGGCTGAAAAACATGAAAAACCCATCGCCAAAATTAACACGATGGTTGTGCGAGTTGAGGACGTATGATTTCGATGTCGAGTACAGAGAAGGGCATAAAAACGGAAATGCCGATGCTTTATCCAGATGGTTGCTAACAGACGAGAGTGATGATGAGGCAAACGAAGACGACGACGCCGAAGAAGAACGAGATCCAGGGATAGTTGTAAATAATGTTTTTTTACAAGAAACAAATCACAATGAGAAACAACTATTGGACTCGAATGTGGTCAAGTTGTATGAGTGGTTAAAAGATCGGAAAAGACCCGCGTTAGTAGAAAAGAATAACCTAGAAGAGATGGTTTATTGGAAAGGTTTTGACAGGTTTCGAATTTTTGGTAAGAATGTGTTCAGGTGTTTCGATGACCCAGAATATGGAAGGCACGGTGTTCCTGAAGCAGCGCTTTCTGATCGAGGAACAAACTTCCAAGCTGAACTAATGGACCAACTATTCGAACTCCTAGATATCAAACGATTACGTACGTCTGCGTACCATCCTCAATGCGATGGGGAGACAGAACGTTTCAACCGTACCCTTGAACAAATGTTAGCCTGCTACGTCGCCGATAACCAAACCAAATGGGATAAGTATCTACCAAAATTGGCCTTTGCTTATAATACATCCGTACACGCCACGACCGGACTCACTCCTTTCGAAGTTGTATATGGACGCCAACCCAAGCTTCCAATAGATTTGTTGTTCCCGACCCCGAATCTAGACTTAAATCTGACGCCTGACGCCTACGCCACGAAAGTTCAACAACACTTAATCAAGTGTTAAGACTTAGTCGAAAAACATTCGGATTCAAAGGTAAATCGTTTTAAATTTTACGCGGACCGAAATGTAAGGCCAGCTAATTACGAACAAGGAGACCGAGTTTGGCTACTAAACGAGAGTAAGAAAAAGGGACTCTCTAAAAAATTAAGTAGGAAGTGGACGGGTCCATACACGGTGATCGAGAAACTCAATGAAAACAATTACCGGCTAAGCCCCGACAAACCAGTAAAGAAAAAATTAGTACATGTCAATCGTTTGAAGAAATGTAACTCACCACCTATTAATACAAAACACGACTCGTCCTTGGAGACACAAGAGGGGGTTGCTAACTCGATTCAAGTTGCACCAGAAGCTGTCGAAACAGAAAATGTATCTCCTCCACAAATGGAAGAGAACGTAGATAACATAGAGAACCTAGAGAACGTCGAAGAAGGTGGTGATGAGTCTTTCTGGATCGACCAGGATTTCCTCACACTTGAGGAAGAAGAATCAGCTCCTTCGCAAGAAGAAACTACACACAGCCCCGGTTTCCGTCCAAATTATTATTTGAAGAAGACAACAAAACAATTTCCAACGCCCCGCGTTCGCCCTGTGCGCTCCAGGAAACCCCCGATCCGTCTTGGGTTTTAATCAGACTACACTTAGAAGTATAAGTTCCTTTTTGAAAATTAATTAGAAAATTATGAAAAAACTTTTATGAAGAAAAATTTGATTCTATCATTTTTTTTATGCCTCGTGGGTAAATTTTTTTTTTACATATAGCATAAGTTTTTGTTTTTTTTGAGAAAAAGAAAAAAAGAAGAAAAAAAAAACAGAAAAAGAAACACAAGATTATTTTTTAAAAAAAAAAAAAAGAAAAAAAACATTTCAAGTTCCAGATGGATCCAGTTCAAGTGCCCTGCGAGTGTGTCGTCGTCCCTATGGAGATTCGGATCGACAACATCCGAGACGACCAAAATGAAAAATATGAGGTAAAGGACCTCATCCTCGATAACGGAGGGCAAGTCAGAGGGGGGATAGGGAGATTCCGTGCGGTACAAAACAACCGAACACGCACGATCTCTTTATTCGTGTCTATGAGGAGGCCTCACGAAAATGGATGGCTCCTCGAAATGCTGAAGAGGACCCCATTGAACCGTCGGATCCTCACAGCCTGGCCAGAAGCCGACATTGAGGTTTATAAACCTCCAAGCCTAACCCCAACAATTCAACCAACTCCAGCCCCGCCGACTCAAGAGACTCCAGTCCGAATAATTCAAACAATTCCAGCCCCAGCAATAATCCAACCAATTACAGCCCCGACAAATCAACCCACTCCAGCCCCGCAAATTCAACCCATTCAAGCCCCGCCAACAATCAACGTTTATCCGAAGATCTATGTAAATTTTGAGCGAGGATTTTCAGATCGGCCCTTGCTCTAAATACAACCAACCGCCCAACAACAATCACCCGTGAACAAAGCTCCAGTGACGAGGGCTACGACTTAGTCGAAGACGCAAATTGAATTTTTAGTTTTTTTTTTGTTTGTTTTTGTGTTTTTTTTTTTTGTTTTGTTAAGTTTTTTCGCCTTCCCCGTCATGAAATGTTTTTTTGTTTTTGTTTGTTTTGTTTTGTTTGTAGTTTTTTTTTGTGCCCATGACATGAGGCCATGTCTTAGATAGAGGGGGGAGACATGTAACACCCGTCTACTTATTTACCCTCTTTCTCTCTTTTTCTCTCTTCCCTCTCTCTCTTTTTCCTGTCTCTCTATTTAAAGAGAGACAGTTTCTATTTTTTAGAAGAACAATAAATATTATAATAGAAATTGTTTTTGTTTTTATATAAAAGCACGACCACGCTATTTAACTACTCCTATCGCGGCGTCATGTATAGAAAATATAACAAAATTACCTTCGGACGATCAAAGCAAAGTAAGATGTTTTGTTTTGAAAATTTAGAAAAAAATGATGAAATTTTAGTAAATCCTCTATGAGCAGGTTTTTTTTTTAATGCAAATAGAAAGCCCATTTTATGCACATCAAAATGCGACCTTTTTCCTAAAAAAAAATGCAACTTTTGTGTGTTGCATTCAAAAAAAAACCTGTCTATGAGTAACTAATGTAAGGAACCAAAAATCATACATTTTACTACTATAATAGGAGATACTGTACATTCACGCGTTCTTCTTGTGAATTTCATGATTTAATGATTTTGAAAAGCTTTCATTGATTTTTGGATATCAACTGAAATTTAAATAGCTCTTGCCAAAGCTTGTAAAACTTGCATTCAGTTGATTCCCAAAAATGAATGAAAGCTTCCCAAATCACTAGTTAATGAGAATTCACAAGAAGATCACTTGAATGACCACAACAGTAAATGTCTATGGATTTCTCTAATAAATCTATCTAATTATAGGTGAGTGTTTTTCGTTATTCAAATGAGCTACTTTTCTTAGAATTTGGTCAAGTACTTTTTAGTAGTAGTAGTAGTACTTTTTCTGTGCAGATCTAAAATCTAGTGGAACAATCCTAGACTTAATTAGCTGCATAAGCTGTTAGGTTTCCTGGCCGGGTAGACCTATACAGAATTTTTTATACTCGCCTTTCCATTATTATTTTTCTAAACGTTACAATTTTTTGACTATACCAGGATTTGAACTCGCGACACTAGCTGCCAAAGCTGTCACGGCCACGACCTCTCTTTTATTAGGTTTTTTTGTAAAAATTTGGAATTACCGACATGTCGTTATACCTTGAACGACATGTCGTTAATTTTGACACTAATTTTTAGAAAAAAGAGCTTTTTTTGGCTATATTCGGGTTTAACGACATGTCGTTAAGTCATTTTGAAAACCACTGTCCACCAATTAACGACATGTCGTTATAACTGGTAATTCGGGTTTAACGACATGTCCTTAAATTCGAGCAAATACGTTAGTTGCCTTCTGCCGTCTCGATCGACAGGAAAATCACAGTGAAGCTGCTAAGTTGCTGCGAACAATCACATTTAACAACCACCTATTAAACGTAAAGATGAATGAAATCGCCTCTAACGAAGCCCAATGGCACCGAGCCGAAGATGACCAGAAGAAAATCTGGTATCACGGTGAGAAAATTAAGGCCCTCGCAGACCTTAAATCAAACAGGCACGCAGAAATAGCGAAGCTCGAAAATGATCTCAAATATGAAACCAATGTCAAGCATTAGTGCATTAGAAAATTGGCCGAATTTCTCGACGACATAGACCAACTGACCAACGAATTAATTGATGCCAGATCTCATATCGCCCAACTAGAAGACCAACTCTCTATTGTCCCTTCCTTTAGGTCTGACCCCATCTTGATTTAAAGACAAGTTAGCCGATACTTGCTCTTTAAAAATAAATACAATCTAGTTGAAGCGGTGGAACGAATTGAAACAATGAGCCTTAAGAAAGTATCAAAGCTCCTCGCAGAACCTAAAACAAACACATACAAAGATAGTATTGTACAAAAAAATATCCGAATCCTAAGAGATGACGAAAGCAACAAAAATTTATTTATTTCTGCAAAAATAACGAAAGATAATAACGCAGAAACAGAGGCTTTTAAAAAGTCGATTAAGCCTAAAACAGAGTGCACTAGTTGTGGTAAATATTTTGGAGCAAAGATCGGTATAAAAACACATATGAGATCATGCCATGTCACAAAAATTTAATCCTTACAATTACCAAAAAAAATAAACGAACAAAACCTAACTTATTTTAATTCTATTTTTTATTTTAATACTTTTTCAATTTTATTTAATTCTTAATTTTAAAATTTGTACCGTTGTAACCAAATATAAAGTAATTCACAGATACAATACTTTGAGTGTGTATCAATCATTGTACCATTTTAAATAAATTAAATAAACTAAAAAATATTTATCTTGTGCTTCATATACAGTTTTTTAATACTCTCAATCTTCAGAGCTTGTTTTAAGGGACTACTTCTCCGAAATTTCTTAACAACTATTGCCATTCTTATTAAAAATTTTTGTCTAACATCCAACTCGTCTAGTTTATTCTCATCAATGTATAAGTTATCCAATGGGTATCGAAAAATTGACTGAGCGTATTGTTTGTTATCCGATTAGCATTATCCGATTAGCATTATCCGATTAGCTCCGGATTGATTAATTTAGCTTTACTCCGGATTGATTAATTTATTTTTCAATTTTTCTTCGATAAAATTGTATACAAATTCTCGACTCCCTATAATATATATATATATTAATTCAATCGAGAGACGCGATACCATTTAAGTTCGATTGAATCCATTTATTAAGTAAGAATATCGAATATAAAATATAAAAAAAAAACAAAAAAAAAGTTAAACAATAATTTTTTATAATAAAATTGTGCAATAAATGGAACTTGTTAGCTGTGTGATTGTACTATTTAATTCTCGGAGCTCTCTCTATAACGTTTTATACTTAGTTAATAATTAAAACGTTTTTATCTTTTTATATTTAATTTATTAAAAAAAATTCAAACACAAACACAAAGTTTAAAGTGATCCTAAGTTAGGTTTACTTAACTTAGCTTAAGCCGAATAGCTTAACAATGAAATTTAAAGATTTATTTATTTTGTAGAATTCTCATAAAATCCCTCTTTCTGAAACTCAAACTCTCCTTATAAACTAGAATTCATTAAGAGAAAAGAAATTACAATTTTATTGAGAAAAGTTACAAATCGTAAAAGATAATTCAAACCACTACACTCGAATAAAAATACAATTTCTAATTTCTATTTTATTGTTTTAAAATCATACGCACACATTGTAAAAATTAAAAGAAAGTTTGGATCCAGCACTTGGTATTAAAAATCAATTTGGATCCAGCACTTGATAGTAAAAATTCAATTTGTGTTTGGGATCTCATATAACAGATCTCCCCCGTTAAGATAATCATAGTCCCTATGATTGGTTGCCGTATCGCTCGATTAGTTCAAATAGAGAGAACATACCAGTTGTTGTGCCGATTTGGTTGTTCTCATGTTGAGGAACCAAAATTCTCTTGTCTTTGTACCATTTTGCTATTGATTTTCCTAAGAATGAAATTAATAGTGCTAAAAATAAAAATACACAACCGTAAAAAACGTAATGGAAAAGTTTCACATCATAAGAAAACTTTTCAACTAATTTGTTTTTTGTTTCTATAACATTGTTTATAAATCCGTAATTTGTATCAGGATGGTCGTCTGGTACTATAGGGAAATCACCATCAATGTCGTTTGTGTCGTCTATTTTCTTAATGGTTTTAAAGAAATCGTAGCCGTTTACTATTTCCTCATGATGGTAGAAGTTTAAGTACGATAAATTTTTTATTTCGATTGTGATGTTTTCTAGAATAAGGTTTTGAATATTGAACAGTTTGATTTTGTTCTTTACCCTTACAATAGTTTTGTCTAGTGATGGGAGTAATAATCTGTCGTTGAGAGTTTCACAGTCGACTTGTTTTGAAAAACTTTTCAAAAAATTGTTTTTGGTCAAGAAGCCGTTTACGCGGCATTGTGAAGTTTAGTACAAAAGAACAGAGCAATTTTGAAAAATTGAAATAATTTTTTATCTGTTGGTCTTATGACGGATCTGCGCATGTAACAAAGTGTAACAAACTTTGTTACACCATTGGGCAACCTCTGCTAAATGTATGCAAAGTCTCTGCAAAATGCACACTATTAAAAAGTATTGAAACTAAATGCGCAATTAGACTGCAGAGTTTTTGCAGAGTTTACTCAGTGGTGTAACAAAGTTTGTTACACTTTGTTACATGCGCAGATCCGTCATAAGACCAACAGATAAAAAATTATTTCAATTTTTCAAAATTGTTCTGTTCTTTTGTACTAAACTTCACAATGCCGTTTACGCTTCTATTTTTGTATGAAAATTCGACTGGTATATCTTTGAAACACTGATTATTGTCGCTGATTTGAATAGATTTTATCAAAACACAACTCGGTATGAATAATTTTTCAAATTTCGAGTAAACGATTAAATTGTTCCCACTAAGATCTTTTAGTTCGTGAAATGTGTCGTCGATTGAAGCCAATATTTTCAGTTGGTTTGCGAAAAGGATGCAGTTTTTTGCCATCGAAGCTTTATCCTTTTCAAAAACGCTGTTCTGAAATGTGAACTCTTTGAAATCTGACTCGGCGAGTTTAAGATCGTCTATGTCTTTTTGAACCAAAATAGAGTGTTTACTTGTCGATAATTTCAAATTGTTAATTGTTTTTATCGAAATCAGGTTGATTGGTTGTGGGAAAACGTAAATGAAAAGACCTTCTGTTGTCGAGTATAAATCGACGTTTTTGTATTTAATTTTACTTGTTATTTGGAAAAGGTATTTGTCCGATTTTGAATAAATGAAATGTCCTCTAATTTTATAACCTAATCCTTTGTGGACTCTTATATAAGGTTCTTCAAAAACTTGATCTTTTCTCCATACGATAATTGAGTCTTTTTGTCTACAGTAAAGTTCGTTTACTGTGCATGAACTCTTATTAAAACTGAATAAGCTTGTATTATAAGATTGACCGATTATGAATTTTTTATGGAATGAACACTCGTAACCGTAGTAAGTTCTGTCTTTAGGCCACGAGTATTCGCCTTCAGGTTGTTTGCTAAACGAGCAACTACCTTCGTCACAATTCATTATATTGTGTTCACAATTTTTTGATTCGATCATTGCTTCGCATTCGATTCTTGTTAATTTTGTGGGAATTTCCTGGTATGATTCAGTTTTTGAGAAGAAGAACGATTGATTCATTTGTTTAATTAGACGTTTTTTATAACATTGATACCCAAAATCTCTTATTACATAATCGTTTTTTGCCAAGATCCATACGTCTTCTGATCGGTTTTGTGGTTTTAGAATTTCTCTTCGATTACATGTTATGTTAAGGTTGAGTAATCTGTTAAAGTCATTTAGTTCGCACATCTTGAATGTGTCGTTTATTGTCTGAGCCATACTTTTTCCAAAAAGAAGGAATAAAGCTAAAAGGATTGTAACGAAATTACTTAATGAAATTGATGATTTTCCCTTTTTCTCAGTAGTTGGTATTTTTGACTTCTTACTACTTTTATTTTTTATCGAACTTTTGGAAATTAGATTATCTTGATATGTATCCAAAACAGATTTGTCGAGAAAATATGAGCCAGGAATCCATGAGTTGTTTCACTCTGGTTCATTTTTCCATTTTACTAGGTATCTGAATCCTTTTCCGACTTTTTTATGTGATAGAATTTTCTCAATTTCAAAATAATTATTTCTCGGATCGGTTTCTTTTGTAAGAGACCTTGTCTGTTTTTTCTTTTTGTTTTAAAGATTGTTTTTCGGAAACATCCAATGGTACATCTAGTGCATTTGTTAAGTTCGTTATTTTCGTCTTTTTTAATTGCCAACGTGGAAAACTTCGCGGTAAGGTCTTACCATCCTTATCCTTCAGCATGTAATTACCGTGGCTTGTCAGGGATTCTACGTAATAAGGGCCGTTGTATCTGGGGTCTAATTTTCCTTTGAGTTTTTCGACTTTTATGTATACCTCGTCGTTTTCTCTGAGGGGTTCCTCTATCACGTTTTTCTGATTGTTTTGAATAGATTTTTGTCTTTCTTGTGCCTTTTCAATTATGGTCTTTGCTTCCGGGATTGTCATTTCGAATAATATTTTAATTTCGGTTGACCTTCTGATAAGAGCTGCCTCTTCGTCTTCTCCAGGTTTGCTGTCCCAATTTTCTAAAGTGTTCATTTTACGTCCGAAAAGTAGTTCATAAGGACTAAACTTTGTGGAAGAATGTACTCTCGATCGATAAGCTAAAAATATGTATGGGACGTATTTATGCCAATTTGTTTGGTCATCAGCTGCTTGTTTTCTTAGAGCTGATACTAACGTTTGATTCATTCTCTCTGTTTGTCCATTCGCTCTTGGGTTATAGGCTGATGTGGTTCTGTGATTTATGTTCAAACGTTTGAGTAGTTCGTACATGACACGGTTTAAGAATTCTTTTCCCTGATCTGACGAAAGTTCTTTGAACGGACCAAAAACGCAAATGAATAAAAATAGTTTTTCAGCGATTTCCACAGCTGACTTTGACTTTATTAAGTATTCGAATGGGCTTTTGGAGACATATTCGGTAATGATCATTAGTCCAATGAATCCTTCGCTTGTTTCTGGAAATCCAAAAACTAAATCAATACCGACTCTATCGAAAATACCTGTAATTGGTATAGCCAAAGCTGGATGGTCTATTATTCTACCTTTATCAAACTTTAAACAATACTTGCATTTTGAAATGTAGTTTTCGATTTGTTTTTTCATGTTTCTCCAAAAATATGATTTAGCCAATTTTTGATAGACGCTTTCAGCTTTAAAGTGTCCTAGGTCGTGTTCGTTTGAAATAATCTCATATCTTGACTCTGGTAATGGTACCGTTAAATTGAATTCAGAGTCTCTAACTGATTTTCTAAACAATAGTAGTCCATTTGTTAATTTAAAATGGCTGGCGAGTGTGTTAACACGTTTAACTTGTTTCTTTGAAATCCCATCCATGTGGCGACCACACCTTAGGAAATAGAGTAGATTTCCGTCTTGATAAGGGTCTAAAGTTTTACTAGTTATATCCTTGCTTCCGTGTTAAGTGTTTCGTCGATATTTTCTGATGCTAAGAGTACTGGTCTGCTAAGAGCGTCGACATTTGCATGAATTCGCCCCCTTTGATGTTCGATTGTGTAATCGAATGTTTGTAACAAAATTGCCCATCTTGTCAATCTTGCGTTTGGGTTCTTGAGGGTGAGTAACCACTTAAGAGCGTAGTGATCAGTGATGATTTTGAAGTGTCTGCCATAAAGGTAAGTTCTGAAAAAATTAACTGCCCAAAAAACTGCCAAGCATTCTAATTCTGTAATAGAAGAGTTTCTTTCGGCTCCTTTCAATAGACGTGAAGCGTAGAAAACAACGTATTCATTACCATTGTCATCTTCTTGAGATGAAATTGCTCCTAAAGCCGTTGTAGATGCGTCGGTAAAAAGTTTAAAGAGTCTACTAAAGTCTGGTTTTCTAAGAATAGGGTAGTTAACTAATTTCTCTTAAAGTGATACAAATGCTCTTTCGCATGCGTCATTCCATACCCATTTATTTCCAGGACTGCACAAACCATGTAATGGTGCTGTGATCCTAGCGTAAGCTTCAACGAAACGTCTGTAATAGTTCGTTAGACCAAGGAACGATTGCAGTTGTTTTACAGTTTCGGGTGCTTTCCGTTTTTTAATGGCTGCTATTTTTTCTGGGTCCATTCTGACTCCAGTTGCGTCAACTATGTGACCTAAAATTGAAATTTTATCCTTCATCCAATTGCATTTTGTGCTGTTTAGGGTGAGATTAAATTCACGTAGTCGTTCGAAAACAATTCTCAGATGTTCTAAGTGTTCCTCAATAGTCTCCGAAAAAATGATGATGTCGTCTATAAAAACTTGGACGAAGTCTAAATTTCCGAAGATTGACTGCATGATGCTACTAAAAAACGATGGTGCGTTGCAGACTCCAAATGGAACCCTGTTAAATTCAAATATACCAAATCGGCAGATGAAACCTGTTTTGTGTTTTGACTGTTCGCTTACTGGTATTTGAAAATAACCTTTCTTGAGGTCAATAGCTGAGAAGATTTTTCCTTTGCTTAGTTTGTCAAGGATGTCATCAATTCTTGGTAAAGGGAACAGGAAAGGTTTTGTTACTGAGTTGAGTTTACGATAGTCTACGATGAACCTAGAACCATTTTTTTGTTTGATCAAAAATGCTGGTGAGGCTCATGTTCCGGTTTTCCCTGGTCTGATTATACCTGCGTCGAGCATCTTCTGGACTTCAGCCTTCATTTCTTCGACAACGCTGAACGGTTGCCTATAAGCATTGCTCATTATTGGTATTTCTGACGTCGTTTCGATTTCGTAAACTCATCTTTAACACATCCAATCTTGTCCATGTCGGTTGCAAAAACGTCTTTAAACTGCTCAATTAGAGCCTTCAAAGCCGTGTTTTCGTTTTGGTGCACGGTGTTATTGAGTTTGATGGTTTTAAAACCATATTCGTCTAATTCTTCTTCTTCAACTGCCATGAATACTGATTCGAAGTTAGCGTCAACTTCTTCAGATCCTGAATCTTCAACGTTTAGCATAATACGTTTACCGGGTATTTTTAGTATCCTCTTGGCTGGGTCTAAGACCACTTTGGTTTGTTCAAACCAGTCCAAGCCTAACAAAACTCCATCTGAGTTGAAGTTTGTTACAAGGAAACTTATCTTGGCAATTGTATCCTCTATTTTGATTTTTAGGTCTCGCGTAACACCAATCACTGGACTACTCGTACCGTCTGCGGTGTTAATTGACCTGTCACTGGGTAGAATTTCTAGTCCTAGTCTAATAGCTGTATCAGAGCTTATTAATGAAACTGTTGCACCTGTGTCAAAAACGACTGTCACTTCATTTTCTTCAATGTAACCGTAGTATCTTAGCAAGTTATCTGACTTGTAAAGTTCTTCAACTGTGTATACTTTTGCTTCTTTGTTCTTGAAGTCTTTAAAGTTCTTTCTTGCAAATTTTGGGCTCTTGTTTTTGTAACACTCGCTCTTTATATGTCCAATTTTGTGACATAAGTGACATCTAATCTCGTTTTTGGTGTTGTCTTTGGTTATCATTTTTGCAAATTCTTGTTTTGTCTTTTGTCTACCCCTTGCCCCTTGCATAAGTTTGTATCTTTTGAAACCTTTCTTATTTACTCCACTAAGGAAAACATTAGAAGATTCTGTTTTTCCGCTGTCTTCGACAAGTCTAAAAGGTTCATAATTTTCTGCAAGTGAGATAGCTTTCTCAAGGTCTGTCGGATTCATAAGCTTGACGTAATTCTTAGTTTTGGGGTGTAAACCATCAATGAAGTAAGAAATTTGATCGATCATTTCCATTTTTTCGACCCGATTCATCAAAATGCTAAACTCACAGACATAGTCTGATAGGGTTTTTGTTTGTTTTAGCTCTTTAATTTGACGTCTCACTTTCATTTCATAGTCTACTGGCCTGTATTTCTTTAACATGTAGTCACAAAAATCTTTCCAAGTCATGTTCGGGTTACTTTTTTCAAAAGCCTGAAAGGTGAACATGGCATTGTCTTTTAAAAACGATCTAACATTTAATATTTTGCTTTTATCGTCGTCTATACCACAAGCTTGTAAAACCCTATTTACTTGGTAAATCCAATCTTCAATTCTCTCACGGTTCGTTCCATGAAATTCTTTAATTGAGGTGTTTAGTTTTAAGGAATCTCGTGACTTAAATTCCCCAGAGCTTTTACCATCTGACTCGTGGAATAGGTTTCTTTTTACCTCGTTTACCTCGACTGTTTTGATGATGCTACGATCATCTTTACTGGATTCCGGTGTATAATTCTTGTCTAGACTTTTTAATTCATTTATTTTCTTATTAGTAGAAAAAGTAACACCAGGGGTTTTCTCAAACTCGTCGAACGAAAATTCCATTTCACACTTCTCTTTTTTTGTAAGAGTTGCTTCGTCGACATAATCCTTCCTTAAAACATCGAGTTTTTTCTCGGCGACTAGTAGCTTTGTTTCTGCCTCAGATTTATCAAATACAAATTTTTGTAAACTGTTCTCGAGTTCGGCTATTTGCTCTTCATAATTCTTTTTGACTAACTCGAGTTTAATTGAATTACGCTTTTCTGTCTCTATCTGATCATCTTTTGCTGCTACTTCAGAAGTTAATTTCTCTAAATTATTTTGTAAACTTCTCCTTTCGAGTTCTAGAGTCATAATTTTTGCATGTAGATTTCCGTTTTCTTCTTCCTTATCAACAATTTGTTCTTCTAGTTGACTACTACTCTCTTGTAGTTTTAACTTCGCCTTTAGAATAAGCTTTTCATGCTCAACTTCTTTTATTTTCTCCCTAATTAGGTTTAATTCAGACACTGTCTCATTATAATTACTAGTAATCTTGTCGATTTCTTTCGACGCCTTTACCTTCTCGAGGGTAAGGTTTTTTATTTGTGTCTCAGCGTCACTCAGACTCAATTTTATCTCTTCTAAAGTCTTGTTTCTTCGATCGATCCTATCATTGAGTTGCTGAATTAGGTTATCAGAACCCTCAGCGTTTTTATTTAGAGATTCAATCTCTTTTTTAAGTTTTTCGTTGTACTTTTCACACTCGCTAAATGAATTCTTTAACTTTGCCATATCACTCGAGTCTTTCATTCGCAATTGTTCTAGATGTAGAGTATAAGTTTCTAACTTCTGGGCTAAGTCTTGGAGACTTGGTAATGATTTACTCTTCCAATCTCTTGGTTAGGTAGAAATCATTGTATCTTGGTTGAACATCTACTACACTTACTTAGTCCTAGACTCTACAATAATTCTAACGTTATTACTTATCAGGAACTTATCTTATGTTTATTTTTGTTTTTCGCTGCTACCACTCTGTTAGCTGTGTGATTGTACTATTTAATTCTCGGAGCTCTCTCTATAACGTTTTATACTTAGTTAATAATTAAAACGTTTTTATCTTTTTATATTTTATTTATTAAAAAAAATTCAAACACAAACACAAAATTTAAAGTGATCCTAAGTTAGGTTTACTTAACTTAGCTTAAGCCGAATAGCTTAACAATGAAATTTAAAGATTTATTTATTTTGTAGAATTCTTATAAAATCCCTCTTTCTGAAACTCAAACTCTCCTTATAAACTAGAATTCATTAAGAGAAAAGAAATTACAATTTTATTGAGAACAGTTACAAATCGTAAAAGATAATTCAAACCACTACACTCGAATAAAAATACAATTTCTAATTTCTATTTTATTGTTTTAAAATCACACGCACACATTGTAAAAATTAAAAGAAAGTTTGGATCCAGCACTTGGTATTAAAAATCAATTTGGATCCAGCACTTGATAATAAAAATTTAATTTGTGTTTGGGATCTCATATAACAAACTTTTAGAATAATGAGCAAAATTTTAAGAAAATTAAATTTACATTGTTTTGTATACTTGTTTTAAATAGATTGAATTCCTTATTGATGTCATCTATTATACAATTGGTTATCAATTTAGCAAAAAAATATAAATAATTAAAATAATTAAAACAAGCAAAAGTTGTAATAGTTAAAAAGCCTTTGAACAGCCCTTTTAGGGAAGTATATTACAAGGAGCAGGAGTCGAAATAAGGCAAAATAAAAGACTCAAAAAACTGTTACTTTACCTTTGGAGTTAAATAAAAGAGCAGATTAATTAAAAGCCTTAATATTTAGAAAATAACTAACACCTGTAACGGCTCAACTGGGTTTGTTCTTTTATTTATTAAATAAAATATTATGTTTGACAATAAAAAATTTAATCATAAAAAAATTTTCTGGCTTCAAGAAATATTTGACATTCTCAAATAAAAATATTAAAAAATTTGTCAACCATTTTTCTTAACCCTCCGGAAATTTCTTGAAAAAAACCTTTTTGATTTTTTCTTATCATTTCTTCAATTTTAGCTTTCATTTCAGCTAATTGATGCTGATGAATTTCATTTATTTTAGCGATTTCTTGATTTAGTGCATTCTTTAAAATTCAGATTTTTTTACCATCGTTTTATACTATTCTTGCAAGATAAGTAATTTTGAATGTAAATTTTCTATAAATTGCTTGGGAAACATCCCCAAATATCTAAAGAATTGCTTTATCTTATCTTATTTTTATTAATTATCTAAATTATAGATAATACAAACAATTTTTAATGAATAATCTTTAAATAATTTTCAAAGCAATTAAATCTTATATTACTTATCTTGTAAGAATAGTATAGATAGAAAAAATTCAAAATTTTGAAAAATTTAACTTAATTATTTGCTGATTATTTTGCAATCAATCTCTATACACATAGAGGTAAAAAGAAATATTTGAAAAAACATAAAATAAAATCATTAAATCACATACAAATATTCTTTGTTACATACAAATGTTCTCAAGAGCATGCAGGAGTGAACCAAGAACTGAGCCTTAATGAACTCCAAGCTTTAGTGTCGCTAAAATAAAGAAAGATTTTTTACGTTTTGACGAATTGAGACCTGTCATCAAAAAAGTTAAAAAGGTAAGACACAGTGGATTATTTTCAAAACCATAGTGAAAAAGCTTTAATAAAAGAAGAAATGGGTCAATTAGACAAAACACTTACCTTAAATCAATAAATAGAGTTAAGAAAATAAGCTTTAGATCAATAGCTTTATTTAAGAATTATGTAAACTCATGAAGAGCTGTTTGACATGAGTAACCAGACCTGAAACCATGCTGACCTCTAAGAAAATATTCTCGAAGAAAATAATTTTATTCTCAAAATAAAACTTTATTTGCTTTGCTAGAAGTTTTTCGAACATTTTAACTATAGGAGAATGAACAGATATTGCCCGGTAGCTATATTTGCCTTCAACATGTTAAAATCTCTTTTGGGTGAAAAAGTCCATTACATTTTTCCCCCATTTTTATCCGTTAACCCCAAAATTCTTCGCAAAATGTTCTTGCAATCAATATCTGTTCCAGGCAATATCTGTTCATTCTCCTATAGTTAAAATGTTCAAAAAACTTCTAGCAAAGCAAATAAAGTTTTATTTTGAGAATAAAATTATTTTCTTCGAGAATATTTTCTTAGAGGTCAGCATGGTCTTGTAACAATGGTTATGCATTCTTTAGAGGTCATGTAACAAAGAATATTTGTATGTGATTTAATGATTTTATTTTATGTTTTTTCAAATATTTTTTTTACCTCTATGTGTATAGAGATTGATTGCAAAATAATCAGCAAATAATTAAGTTAAATTTTTCAAAATTTTGAATTTTTTCTATCTATACTATTCTTACAAGATAAGTAATATAAGATTTAATTGCTTTGAAAATTATTTAAAGATTATTCATTAAAAATTGTTTGTATTATCTATAATTTAGATAATTAATAAATATAAGATAAGATAAAGCAATTCTTTAGATATTTGGGGATGTTTCCAAAGCAATTTATAGAAAATTTACATTCAAAATTACTTATCTTGTAAGAATAGTATAAAACGATGATAAAAAAATCTGAATTTTAAAAATTAAAAACTTATCGTTATAATTTTCGCTTAAAGAAATGGCTGATTATTCTGATCGCACTCGTATTGTTTTCGTAGGAAAAACTGGAAATGGGAAAAGCTCCTCGATTAATAGCTTGATAGGACGGAACGAATTAACTGCAAAGGCTTCATCAGCAAGTGTTACAATTAATTGCCAAGGAGTGTTAGCTGAAATAAATGGCCAAAAATGTCTTATTGTTGATACACCAGGTTATTTTAAAACCGTTGTTTATTTTAAATTTTTTATTTTAAATGATTTTTTAAATATGATAGGTCTTTATGATACTAAAATATCGCAACACGAAATTTTTGACAAGTTAAAGAGTGTTTTGGATCTTACTTATCCTGGTGTACACGTATTTGTTGTGGTGCTAACTGTCACCAGATTCACTGAAGAAGAACAAAAGACAGTCGAATTTATTTCAGACTTTTTTGGTAAATTTTCATGCCGTAATAAAAACTTTTATCTAGATTTTTTAAATAGGAGATGACATAAGAAAATTTGGTCTTGTTTTGTTTACTAAATTGGATGACTTAGAACAAGATAATGCAAGACTGGAGGATTTCATTGAAGGAAATGAAAAATTGAAAACATTTGTTTACCAATTTGGCCGAAGATATATTGGAATCAATAACCGACTTGACAAGAACAGTAGCAGAATGCAAGAGACAAGGAAAACATTTATTGATTTAGTTAATAAAATAATGCTAAATAATAATCGGACATATTATACAACTAAAGTATTTGAGACCTGTCAGAAAGCATTTGATTTAAAAATTAATAAAATTGAAGAGATGAAGGTCACAATTGAAGAAAAAAGTTTGCAAATGGAAAAGATGTTGAAGGATCATAGAGAAGCTTTGAATTTTATGAAGGATCAACAGCTTGAAATTATTAAAAAAATGGAAAAAACTGAGAATGCAAAAAATCAAGAAATCGCTAAAATAAATGAAATTCATCAGCATCAATTAGCTGAAATGCAAGATAAAATTGAAGAAATGATAAGAATAAATAAAAAAGGTTTTTTCCAGTTAACTGCCGGAGGGTTAGGAAAAATGGTTGACAAATTTTTTGATATTTTTAGTTGAGAATGTCAAATATTTCTTAAAGCCAGACAATTTTTTTAAAATTAAATTTTTTATTGTCAAACATAATATTTTATTTAATAAATAAAAGAACAAACCCAGTTGAGCCGTTACAGGTGTTAGTAATTTTCTAAATATTAAGGCTTTTAATTAATCTGCTCTTTTATTTAACTCCGTAAAAAATAATCAAAAAGAACTTGATGGAAATGTTCATACATTACCAAAAAATCCGCCAAAGAGTAGAATAGACCATGTTCTTATCAACGAGAACATGCTTCATAAAATTGAACAGGTGAACATACTAAACCAAAATGAACACCAAATAAACACAAGTGACCATCTGTCAATTAAAATCGACCTTAAGAACATAAAAGTATTAGACGGAAAAAACAAGGAGAAAATCCCTAAAAATAAAGAAAAAACAAACCGTAAAAACTATTTTGACTGACATAACACTGAACTCCAAACAGCGTACGCTGAGTTACTTAAGTTAAAATTTATCAATAAACAAATTGAAACGACCTTAAAAGAAATAAATTTAAATATCTTCAAAATAATTGTAAGAGAAATTATAAACGAATTAAGTAGCTCAATGCGAGAAGCCATCGACGAAGTCGCATCAACAAATCAAAATAATCGAAATGGTATCAATAAACACGTTAAAAAGAAAAAATGGTGGGACAACGAAATGAAAACTTTAAAAAACAAGGTCAACCAATCATACCTCACATGGAGAACCTTCAATCAAAGGATCTTGAAGAAGAATTAAAAATCGATAAAAACAAATTTAGAACAAAACAAAGAGAAAAAGTTAACATCATTGAAGACATAGCACTTACACGTATCGATACACTTTTTCACACGAACAGAAACATATTTTGGAAAGAGATGAGACGAAACGGAAAACAAGATGAAAACGTGAACATTAACATTGATAAACTCAAAGAAAGCTTCCAAACTCTCTTTAACGAACGTAACCAAACAACCCCCCAGGAAGAAATTGATAAAACGTTAAGCGAAATAAACAACAAATCGACACTTTGATCGAAAAAATAATAATGACGCGAATGGATTTTTGGGTTCATTCGGAATATTTCTGATAGAACTCAATGCGCTTTATCTGAAAATCACAAAAGTGAAAGTGATTTAATGTTCGTTCGTCTAAAAAAAGGAGGGTTTAGGGGGGCACTGATCAGCAAGGAAATACGGTAAGCCCGGAAATAATTTAGAGCAAAGCTATATGCCGCATTAGCAGTACAAAAATAAGAACAAAAGCCTACGAGAACAGTTTTGTCCAGAAATACCTTAGAACATTACGTAATGGAGTTTCGGACATTTACACAACCACACTTAATCCAGAGAAGCAAGTCCAACGTGCACCACCAAAAATAACACTCAGTATCCCGGATGTAAAAGTCGTTAAAAAAACTGAACAATGTCCTCACTGTGATAAACCATTCAAAGCCGGAGCAGGTATCAAAGCACACATTCGCCTCTCACACAAAAACGATACAAAACAATAATATTAACTTTTATAATTTATTTTCAACTTTATTCTTTACCACTAATCAAAATTAAACCGAAAAAATTGTGTAATTTACCCTAGTCAGGTACGAATCAATTTTAAATAAAGAAATCTAAATCTAAAAAAAAAAAATCTAATAAAGAAAATAATTGAAAAACTACCTAACGGTAAATCACCTTGCTTTAGTGATACAAACAATGAAATGTTCAAATATGGATGTACAAATGAAATAGCGACCATAATAGGGAAAATAATTGAGTCAATGATAAAATACAACCAAATACCATTTCTATTCAACGTTGGAAAAATCCTCCCAATTCTAAAAAAGAATGATAGCCCAAATGACGACATCAACAACATTAGACCGATAACAATATCCGATACAATAGCCAATGTATTTGAAAAATATGTTCTCTACAGACTAGAAGAAAAACACCAAGATCCTCAGACACAATTTGTCTTTAAATCGAAGAGCTCGACAAATCATGGAATCTTTACACTAACCGAAACGATTCAACATTTT
The DNA here is from genome assembly GCA_022207745.1 of Brachionus rubens. NCBI lineage: Eukaryota > Metazoa > Rotifera > Eurotatoria > Ploima > Brachionidae > Brachionus > Brachionus rubens. Next base: position 129,667 of record JAJVHD010000099.1, on the reverse strand, counting down.
AAAATGAAAAAGAAGAAACTCTTCATTTGCGCAATCGATGCTAGTTAAGCTTTTGATAAGGTGATTAGAGAAATCATGTTAAAAAACATGATTGGAAAAATTGATCCTGAAATATGGAGAGTCTTGAAGAGTTATTATGGCGAGTCGATTGCAATTGTACAGAACAAGAACGAAACCTCTTCATTATTCAAAACAACCGTCGGTGTAATAAAAGGTGGCCCACTATCTCCAAAGTCTTTTCCATATACGTCGAGGACCTAATCAATGAAATCACTGAAACTGACCTAATAGTAGACATAGACGGAATCAAAACAGGTATATTGATGTATGCTGATGACCTCCTGATAATGACTGACTCAACGAAAAAAATGGAAAAAGTCCTAAAGATGTGTGAAAACTTCGGACTTCGAACCGAAAATAAGTTTAATCCCACGAAAACTCAAATAATGCGAATCAATGGATCAAAAAAAGATAATAAAAGACTAGAGCTATGTGGAGAAGAAATCGAATGGGTAGATAAATTGAAATATCTCGGTGTTTTTGTGGACGGAAAATGCTACAGTAAAGAACACCTAAGAGAGAGAAGACTTAGCACATAGAGAGAATTTTACTTACTCATAACAAACCTAGATATAAGTAGTAACCACATAAGTGTACGCCTAAAAGAACAACTTTTCAAAACTTACGTAAGACAGATAATGTATTATGGTATAGAAAATTGCAATGTAAGTAAAACCGAGCGTAAGAATATACAAACAATGGAAGGACTAATGATAAAACAGATGTTATCGCTGAGTAAAAGATCGAGAACGACAAACCTGCTATATGCACTCAACATACAGCCAGATGAATCAAAAATTAGAAAAACGAAACTCAGCTTTGCAAAGAGAGTCTTGGAGAATGAATTTACAAGTAAAATCCTTAAAAACAACGAAAACAAGGTCAACCGCCCGAATAGATTCATTAACGAATTTCAAGATAGATTAGGAACTCGCGAAGAACTAACTAAAGAAAGAATAGATGAGAAAATAAGACAAATCAAAAATGAAGATAAGAAAAACAGCGAAAATGGAATTAGTGAAATAATAAACAACATCAAAGAAAGAAGTAACGAACTGAAATTATAAGTAAAAAAGTACTTACCGTAGCAATCTTTAAAACAATTTAATATTATATTAATCTTAATTTAAAAAAACAAAACAAAACAAAAAAAAATGAATATATAAATTTACTTTGTTTACTTTTTATGAACGGAAAACAAAAAACTAGAAATTATGTAAAATTAATTTTATTTTTATCCCTAGACATAAAGTCTAGAATTAACGAACCTAACTAAAAAAACTAAAAATACACTATTTTTTTATTTATTTTTATCATCGCAGAGTCTGACGTAATTTTTGAAATAAATTAAATTTAATTAAACTAACTCCAAAGGTAAAGTAACAGTTTTTTGTATCTTTTATTTTGCCTTATTTCGACTCCTGCTTGGCCCTTGTAATATACTTCCCTAAAAGGGCTGTTCAAAGGCTTTTTAACTATTACAACTTTTGCTTGTTTTAATTATTTATATTTTTTTGCTAAATTGATAACCAATTGTATAATAGATGACATCAATAAGGAATTCAATCTATTTAAAACAAGTATACAAAACAATGTAAATTTAATTTTCTTAAAATTTTGCTCATTATTCCAAAAGTTCCATTTATTGCACAATTTTATTATAAAAAATTATTGTTTAACTTTTTTTTTGTTTTTTTTTTTATATTTTATATTCGATATTCTTACTTAATAAATGGATTCAATCGAACTTAAAAGGTATCGCGTCGCTCGATTGAATTAATATATATATATATTATAGGGAGTCGAGAATTTGTATACAATTTTATCGAAGAAAAATTGAAAAATAAATTAATCAATCCGGAGTAAAGCTAAATTAATCAATCCGGAGCTAATCGGATAATGCTAATCGGATAACAAACAATACGCTCAGTCAATTTTTCGATACCCATTGGATAACTTATACATTGATGAGAATAAACTAGACGAGTTGGATGTTAGACAAAAATTTTTAATAAGAATGGCAATAGTTGTTAAGAAATTTCGGAGAAGTAGTCACTTAAAACAAGCTCTGAAGATTGAGAGTATTAAAAAACTGTATATGAAGCACAAGATAAATATTTTTTAGTTTATTTTATTTATTTAAAATGGTACAATGATTGATACACACTCAAAGTATTGTATCTGTGAATTACTTTATATTTGGTTACAACGGTACAAATTTTAAAATTAAGAATTAAATAAAATTGAAAAAGTATTAAAATAAAAAATAGAATTAAAATAAGTTAGGTTTTGTTCGTTTATTTTTTTTGGTAATTGTAAGGATTAAATTTTTGTGACATGGCATGATCATATGTGTTTTTATACCGATCTTTGCTCCAAAATATTTACCACAACTAGCAAAGGACTCTCTATTATTTACATACTTAGGAGGACTCGTAAAAAATTTCATTTACAAAAGGTTTCACTTTTAAATTACATTTCATTCCAAAATCTCGGTTTATTCACAAATCTCTCCTAACCCTCTTTAATGATAACGATGGATTCTGTTCTGTATTTTCGAGTGCAATCCTTTCGAATATACTTAATTGTTCATTGAATTCTTAAGATAATGGTTAAAGAAATTATTTATAAAATACATAAAATAAATTTTAATATTCTTACTTAATTTAGCTTTATCTCTAACATTAGAAATGACTGAGTAATGATAATCGACACAGTTGTTAAGTGATACCAAATACCTAAGATTGTTGCTCACAATAGCTTCTTCTTTACTACATGTAAGCTGTTTTCCAGTTGAGGGATACATTCCTCTTGGTATACTTTTTAGCGTTGTCTCTTGCATAAAAGCGATGATATCAAACTCCGAAAGGGGATAATTCTTAAACAGTTCAATTATCTTGACAAACCAATCACTGTCTCTCTTATGTGGACTACTCTTAGCTTAAATAAACAAATCTTAATTTTCTTGTTTTTCATAAAAAAAAGGTAAGTATCAGTCATTTACGATCTTTTAATCTAAGCTGCTCACGGTATATTTGTTCAGCCACGGTCAATTGTGCAACAAATTTTTTAAGAGTTGAAAGATAAGAATCTTGAACATCTAATTGCTGTATGTCCCTGTTGGAAAAAATTTCATCCTTTTTGGTTTTGCTAATGAGTGAAATGTTTTTCTTAAGCATTTGTCTTATATTAAGAATAATTTGGTTGTTGTGATCCAGTCACAATCACACTCAGTTTCTTTCTTTATTTTTCTCTAGTCCTTATCAAACATGTTAACTTTCTTTCTTTTCTCCAGTTTACTGTATTTATGTTCAATATATAAACCAAAACATATAATTATAATAATTCGGATTCCAATAAACGCTTTAAAATTAACTTGTTTTATCTTTTATTGGTTGAAACCCAGAACTCCCCAAACTTGGAGTTCAACATTTGGTGCCCAACAGGAGGATTCCTCTATATATTTTAGGAGAATCCTGAGACACGAACGCACGTGAAATTAATTAAGTGGTAAAAGTTGCAAAACAAAGATAACAAATTGGTCGCGTGGTGCGCCTCGTGACGCAATTAGACAATATGTAATGTCAGGGATTAAAAGATTAAAAAGATGTCTCATTTTTTGTTATGTAAAATTTTGAAATTTGAATTTTTAATTTTTAAATTTTGTTAATTGTTACTTAAACTTTAATTTCATTTTTTAGTATAAATAAAAAGTTGTTTTTTTAGAATAACCACCGATTGTATGAAGTATCATTTTATTGAATAAAATAGTAAAAACAAAAAAAAAACTTGTTTTATTTTATTCAGGATTTAGCTGAAAAGCCTGATCCTATCCTCAACGACTTAGCTGAAAAGCCTAGTTTGTCCCCTATCTTCTCGTCCTACCGAGTCTCGCTGAAAAGCTGTTGACCGGCTCCAACACGAGTTTTGCTTCGAGGCAATCTCCGGTCTCAGATCTAGCTGCTGAACAGCCAAGATCTTATTAATTATAAACCCAGCCTGAGCGGGTATAAGTCTAGCTGAATAAGCCGGACCGAGCTGAAGTTAAGAAGGGACTTGAATTTTAGTAGGATCGCATCAGGAACTCATTTAGTACTTCACTTTAGCTCCGTTAGTTACTACACCTAAGCTCCGTTGCGCTTTGAGAAAACACACGCATATACACACACACACACACACACACACACACACACACACACACCTACATACACGTATACAAAGAAAAGCATTACAAATACGTATATAAACAAAAGAAGAGTGGTGCGCCATTCAAAACAAAAAGAAAAAAGAAAGCACATTACAAAATCAAGAAATAGCACCCTGAGGTTTTTCAATCCAACCACGTTTTTCAAGTACATTTCATATGGAACGAACAACTTTTTCTTTCATTATCAGTCCGAACCGTTACAAAAAGAGATATTCATTGGTATTATGTCCACGTTCATGGATGAAATGATTGATCAAACATACGAGTACATTCAAAACCTATATAGAGCAATCATCAAAATAATAATAATGGTTTCTATTATTCTCTGGGTAGTAAAGAGGTGTTCCAACAGTATGAATGCATGGAAACACGTAATTTTAACCATTATCTATTCCCCGTTCAAATGGATGTCCGGAACAAGGACAAGTTATATCCCATTCACGAACCTCCCAAAATTTACACCAAGCCGATTCACAACACAACACGATTTCAACACATGGATAAGAAGTTTCGAAAGGTATGCTCTGAGACTCCCTGACAGAACTGGCGCGTTGTTAACTCTTGTTGATGACCGGTGTTTAGTCAAGTTGGAACAACGACTCCTGAACCACAAACCTGACGCTACCTATGACGAAATAAAAGATGTGATGACAAAATTTTATGCACGAATTTACCGACACACAGATCCGCTTATGGAATTTGCAGCAAGTCAACAAAGACAAGGCGAAAACATATACAACTATCTGTGCGAATTAGAACGCTTAGCGAGTGCGGCTTACCCATCAGAACCAATACGAGTCGTAGAGTCTAAAATAATCGATAGATTCATCCGAATTATTTATGACCACAAGATCAAGAGTGAGTTAGCGAAGCCACCCGTATGTAGAACCTTAAATGAGGCTGCGACGAGGGCATATGAATTGGAAGAAGCATTCACAAAGTTTGAAGAGGTGTACAATGAGCCCAGCCCAATGCCATCAATCTACCAGACCGCTCCCACCCAACACACTCCAAGACAACGTACACCATACTCAGGAATCCAAACCCATCAGAGTTCTCAACAAAGTACCCAGTACCAAACAGCACAACGAGACGATATGCCAAGTGAACAATGGTGCACACGATGCTCACACCATAAACACTTAGAAAGGGACTGCTTCCGAAATCCAAGTCACCCGAGGTATCGTCCACCTAGCCAGCAGAACACAGATTCAGTCATCAAGGCCGTACACAACTACCATTTCACCAGACCTCAACCGATCAAATACAAAAGTAGAAGGGCAAAACTAAATCGCCAAAGGGTCCTCACATGTAAAACGAAAACCAAACCAATACCGGATCAAGTTTTTCCAGAAGATGATTGTAGCGACGAGGAAATTCTACAAGCACAATCAGGAGCAACAAAACTTGAACGATCCCGGAAGAAGAGTCTGTCCCACAAAGAGAAGACTTATCCATTGAAGGGGAGGCAGAAGTCGATGGATGCCCAATCATTTATGCCGTCGATACAGGAGCCCAAATAACAGTGATTAGTGAAGAAGTTTACAAGTGCATTGAAAACCCATCTCCATTAGAAAAACTAACAAGCTTCATTGCAAGTGCTAGTGGAAGTGGTTTAGACGTTACATACACGTATACAAAGAAAAGCATTACATAATTTGGTGACAGCAAGTAAAGCAATATGGCAACGGAACAGGACAAAGATTCAATCAATGAAGCGATTCTTGAAGCTTTGTCGAATATTGAAAACTGTTCAAGACGTAAAGGATTCACCGACGAGTCAGTTAAAAATTTTAAAAAGTTAAGAAGTGGTCTAGTAAAGATACTAGCCGATGTTGGTATTAATGGAGAAACGGCTCAAGAATGGGTGGTTCAAATCAGTAATTTCGTCAACGAATCTTTGATTGAGGAATTGATCAACAAGGCTAACAACGCGTTTGAATGGTTTATAAAAAAAAACATTAACGTACCCGAAGAAATTATTAAACTGTGGAAAGAAGAGGATAAATTCGAAGACACACAACCCGACTTAGAAGACATTGAGAAGTTAAAAATGGATAATAATGAAGAAAGTTCTGGTATAAAACTGAAGCCATCGGACAAATTCAGCTCTACGAAGGTCATAACAAATTTGGACCATTTCAAAAGAAAAACCGTTCCAGAACCGAAAGATGAAGCTGATTTGATATACAAATTGGCATTCCTCAGCAAGAATTTAAGAATAGAGACTCTAAAAAACTCGACACAAAATGCTAGAGACTGGTTTGAGCGTTTCGAGCTCCAGACACCTAGACTCACAACGGAAGAACGTGGTCTAGAAGTCATTGGATTATTTGAAGATCTTGCTTTAGAAAAATATAAGCTGATGTCTTCAGAAAAACTGGACTACGAGAAGATTAAGGTTCATATGATAAGATTAATGGTTCAATGCAAAGACAGTTGAAGCTAAAAAACCATTCATACAAAAGAAAAATTGTCATTTCTGTGGTAGAACTAATCATTTCACAGCTGAGTGTAATGGATGGAAGAAGTTCCAAAGTTCGAATCCAGTTAATCAAGACAAAAAGATAGAAAGCAAAGTTGTTTGCGAATACTGCAAAAAGCCTAAGCATACAGTAGACAAATGCTGGTTGAAACTTGGAAAGTGTCTCAAGTGTGGAGAAGCGGGACACTTTGCCAAAGATTGCAAGACAAAAAACAAGTAGATGCCGACCCAGTAAAGGGAGATGGTACGGCACAAATGGTTGACTCCCTTAAACCAAAATTTGAAAAACTTACAATTATTTTAAAGATTTAAATAAAAATTTATTAAAGAAAGAAATTTTAAATATTTGTTCTAAGCACTCTACCTCCATAAATATACCTATAAATAATATATTAAAAGAATGTTTAATCGACACAGGGGCTCAGACATCTTTTATTAATGAAGATTTCTTCAATCAACTCCGACTTGAAAGATCCAAGATAACTAGTCAAAAGAATTGGATCACGGCTAATGGTACATCTCTAAGTGTCTGTGGTCAAACAAAGTTAAAGTTAGAGTTTGGAGATAGAGTTATTGAAGATATTTTTATTATAAGTAAGAGTCTGTCTCATGATGTCATTGTTGGTGTCGATTTCCTTAAAAGGAATAACTGTCTGATTGACTTTAAAAATAATAAGTTGACTTGTGGTAATAGTCAGATTGAACTGAAAGCTAAATCAAATACGTCGTCCGAACTAATTTGTTCAACAGATTATCTTGAAATAGATCCTTTATCGAGGAGAAGTCTGACAGTCAAAACAAAATCCAAAAACCTTGGTAACGTGGTGATGGTTGAAAAAATTGGTCGATTTAATGTGATAGAGACAATCGCCAATGTTAACGACGGGATTTTGATTTGTTTAGAGAATCCAACACCTGTAAAACAAATCATCAGACCACATTCACTTTTATGTAATGTATCTTATTGTGATATTTTAGAATCCATACAAAATGAAAAGGAAATGTTCAACTATTTAAAAAAGGACATTGACGACGAACCCGTCTGTACGATTCAAAAAGATACCGAAAAGACAGGTCCATGGAGTCCAAGCAAAATAATAGATATAAATAATAAGAACTTGTCTGAAGAACAAAAGAGGAAAATTTATCAATTAGTTGATAAGTACTGGGAATGTTTTTCTAGGAACGATGAAGACCTAGGAGAAGTCCCTGAAAAATTTGGACTCCACGACATCAAATTGACGTCAGACAAATCATATAAGCAAAGGGCGTATAGCATTCCACACGCAAAAGAAAAAGTAGTAGATGAATGTATCGACAAAATGTTGAAAATTGGTATCATTCAACCTTCAAGTAGTGACTGGGCATCACCGATAGTTTTGGTGAAAAAGCCAGATGGAAGTGAAAGATTCTGTGTAGATTACCGTAAAGTAAACATGGTTACTACAAAAGATTGTTTCCCGATGCCGAACATTGAGTCGAAATTAAACAAACTTAACGGGTCAACAATCTTTACGTCATTGGATTGTACGTCCGGCTATTGGCAAATTAAGATGACAGAGAAAGCAAGACAGATTACAGCCTTTATATATAGTCGCGGTCTATTCTCCTTCAAAATGATGCCTTTCGGTCTATGCAACGCTGGTGCAACTTTCCAGAGAATAATGGAAATGGTCCTAGTGAATCTTACCAACTCCACTGCATACATCGATGACATATTAACCTTTTCAAAAAACTTCGAAGACCATCTAAATCACTTAGAAGATCTTTTAAAAAGATTAAAAGAAGCAAACATTAAAGTTAAAACATCTAAGTGTAAAATTGCTTGTGAAGAGACAGTATTTCTTGGCTATAAAATCTCGAGTAACGGCGTTAGCATGCTCGAAAATCGTGTAGAAGCCATAAAGAAATATCCAAAACCCACAAACGGCAAGAAAGTCAAAGAGTTTTTGGGTCTCGCAAGCTACTACAGACAATTCATTAAAAATTTTGCTAACATTGTCGATCCTTTAAATAAGCTTACAAGGAAAGACGTGCGATTCAAGTGGTCAGATGAATGTGACAAATCTTTCAACGAACTTATCAAACACCTATCAAGCTCACCAATTTTAGCATTTCCAGATTTCAATAAAGAATTTTATCTGGCAACAGATGCTTCAAATGTCGGAATTGGTGCTGTTCTCAGTCAAAAAGACGACGAAGGACGAGAACGAGTCATTTTCTATGCAAGTAGATCTTTGAATAGTGCTGAACGTAATTACAGTACGATCGAACGTGAACTTCTCGGTATCGTGTACGCTGTAGAGAAGTTTAGATACTACTTGTATGGAAAGCAGTTCACAATCATAACTGACCATAATCCACTCACATATCTTCACAATCTTACCCTGTCTTCAGCAAGATTAACACGATGGAGACTCAAGTTAGCTGAGTACAATTTCAAAATTGTATACAAAAAGGGTAAGCTGCATTCGAACGCGGATCCACTGTCACGTATCGAAGTTCCAAGTGATTGTGTCGTCAACAAAGAAGACTTAATTGATAGTCTTCTATCAATCAACAATCAAAACGCAGTCTGTTCAATCAAAGAGGATCAAATAGTTTACCACAATGAAAATTTGTTATTATCAAAGGAATTTCCTATTGTTCTAAGTATAAGCAAAGAGTCGAATAACCAAAATCAATTAGTTAAAATGGTCAGCAACATGGTAGATGGTTTTACTCAGTCGAAAAGACAAATCAAAAGAGTTGGTGATTGCATAAAAATGGTAAATAGAAGTGGACGCACTGTTTTTTACCTTATAACGCAGCATTCAAAAGAAAAACCAACTACAAACGTAATTAAAAAATGTTTACAGAGTTTGGCAAAAAGGTGTTTAAAGGAAAATTTAAAAAACTTGACATTTCCAAAAATGTGGCAAAGCCTTGGATGGAACAGGATTTCAAATCTAATTAACGAAATTCTAATAAAACAAAACATCCAATGTCATGTTTACAGGAATTGTGAACCAGTTAATACAATTCAAGATGAATTATGTATGGACAATCATATAAAAAACTTACAATGTAAAGATAAAGAGATCTCTGAAATTAGAAATAAAGCCGTGAAAGGAACTGTCAATGGATTTATAATAGAAAATGGAGTTTTGTTTAAAGTACGGCGAAATAAAAAGGGTAGGTGTTTCAGACAGTTAGTGGTTCCACTGACACTTAGACCAGATGTATTTAAATTATGTCATGACAATTTTACTGGAGCCCATCTTGGTCAAAAGAAGACTTGGGCGAAATTAAGTAATAGATTTTACTGGCCAAACTCTTACAAAGATAAACAAAGTTCAAACAACCCCGTATCATCCTCAATGTGATGGCTTAGTTGAACGTTTTAATAAAACGTTGTGTAAAATGTTAGCTGCTTATTCAAACTCTAATCAATCCAATAGGGACTTATACTTACCATTAGTGTTATTTGCTTACAGAACAGCCGAACAATCATCAACAAGTTTCTCACCGTTCGAGTTGCTTTATGGAAGACAACCGAAATTAAACGACATTGATAATTACAATTTAGGTTATGAACCTAGTAACTTTGTTAAAAATTTGCATGAAAATTGGTTAATTGCAAGAGAGAAAATTGAAAAACAAGCTGAAATCAATAAAAAGATTTATGATTCAAAATATAAATCGGAACCAATCAAATTCAATGTGGGTGATAAAATACGTGTTAAAATCCCACAAACAAAAGTTGGTCTCAAAAAGAAATTGAGAAACGATTTGTGGAGTGAACCTGTTGAAATTTCAAAAGTTTTGTCCGAACAAAATATTGAGATTATCCAAAACAATAAGACAAAAGTAGTTAACGTGAATAACATAAAGAAAAAAGAACAAGACAGAGAATTTATTAGGAGCGAACCGTTCAAAACAAGATATGGGAGAGTGTCAAAAACAAGATTTAAAAAGAGTTAGGATTGCGAGAACAAACTATATAACCGATTATTTTTTTTTATTTTGTTTCATTTTATTTCACTTCTTTTCTTGTTATTTTCTTTTCTTGATTTTTATTTTAGAAAATGTCTATCAACGTAGCCGACTTAATGAAAATCTTAACACCTGCAACAAGTGATCCACATCAGCAACAACCAAGACGCAAGACAAAGGCGAACTTAAAACGAGCTGAAAAACGTTCAAAAGATCCGAGAGTGAAGGCAAAGATGGTTGAATTGGCAAAACAAACGGCAAGGGCTGAAAGAGAGGCAAACGCAATGATTAAGCGAGAGCCTGATGTTATATTCGTTGAAAAGAGGGGTATTGAAGATGAAACTACCCAACAAATGAAAAAATTGAAAGCGGTGAACGAAAAGCTCGCTAGAAAAGCAAAAGAGGAAGAAGCTAAAGCCTTGGAAGCCGCGAAATTGATTAGAATCTGGCAAGAAAATGCGAAGATTGGATACGCGTTGAGACCATTAGAAATGGGTGTAAACGACAAATACAAGCCTGATCTGTTTAGCGACCCGATTGACCCTGCCCTCGGACCATCGAAAACAACATTAATTCCTCTCGAGAACCAAAGCACGGATCAAATCGACCCTCGTCTACAAAAAAATGAGAAACGACGCGATTAGACAAGACATACTGGAGTTGTTTGCCTCAAGTGATGAAGAAGATTTATAAATAATTTTTATTTTAGGTTAAATTTTGGGAAAATTTTTTTGTAAGGGGGGAGATGTAATGTCAGGGATTAAAAGATTAAAAAGATGTCTCATTTTTTGTTATGTAAAATTTTGAAATTTGAATTTTTAATTTTTAAATTTTGTTAATTGTTACTTAAACTTTAATTTCATTTTTTAGTATAAATAAAAAGTTGTTTTTTTAGAATAACCACCAATTGTATGAAGTATCATTTTATTGAATAAAATAGTAAAAACAAAAAAAAAACTTGTTTTATTTTATTCAGGATTTAGCTGAAAAGCCTGATCCTATCCTCAACGGACTTAGCTGAAAAGCCTAGTTTGTCCCCTATCTTCTCGTCCTACCGAGTCTCGCTGAAAAGCTGTTGACCGGCTCCAACACGAGTTTTGCTTCGAGGCAATCTCCGGTCTCAGATCTAGCTGCTGAACAGCCAAGATCTTATTAATTATAAACCCAGCCTGAGCGGGTATAAGTCTAGCTGAATAAGCCGGACCGAGCTGAAAAGCTCGTAGTTAAGAAGGGACTTGAATTTTAGTAGGATCGCATCAGGAACTCATTTAGTACTTCACTTTAGCTCCGTTAGTTACTACACCTAAGCTCCGTTGCGCTTTGAGAAAACACACGCATATACACACACACACACACACACACACACACACACACACACCTACATACACGTATACAAAGAAAAGCATTACAAATACGTATATAAACAAAAGAAGAGTGGTGCGCCATTCAAAACAAAAAGAAAAAAGAAAGCACATTACAAAATCAAGAAATAGCACCATGAGGTTTTTCAATCCAACCACGTTTTTCAAGTACATTTCATATGGAACGAACAACTTTTTCTTTCATTATCAGTCCGAACCGTTACAAAAAGAGATATTCATTGGTATTATGTCCACGTTCATGGATGAAATGATTGATCAAACATACGAGTACATTCAAAACCTATATAGAGCAATCATCAAAATAATAATAATGGTTTCTATTATTCTCTGGGTAGTAAAGAGGTGTTCCAACAGTATGAATGCATGGAAACACGTAATTTTAACCATTATCTATTCCCCGTTCAAATGGATGTCCGGAACAAGGACAAGTTATATCCCATTCACGAACCTCCCAAAATTTACACCAAGCCGATTCACAACACAACACGATTTCAACACATGGATAAGAAGTTTCGAAAGGTATGCTCTGAGACTCCCTGACAGAACTGGCGCGTTGTTAACTCTTGTTGATGACCGGTGTTTAGTCAAGTTGGAACAACGACTCCTGAACCACAAACCTGACGCTACCTATGACGAAATAAAAGATGTGATGACAAAATTTTATGCACGAATTTACCGACACACAGATCCGCTTATGGAATTTGCAGCAAGTCAACAAAGACAAGGCGAAAACATATACAACTATCTGTGCGAATTAGAACGCTTAGCGAGTGCGGCTTACCCATCAGAACCAATACGAGTCGTAGAGTCTAAAATAATCGATAGATTCATCCGAATTATTTATGACCACAAGATCAAGAGTGAGTTAGCGAAGCCACCCGTATGTAGAACCTTAAATGAGGCTGCGACGAGGGCATATGAATTGGAAGAAGCATTCACAAAGTTTGAAGAGGTGTACAATGAGCCCAGCCCAATGCCATCAATCTACCAGACCGCTCCCACCCAACACACTCCAAGACAACGTACACCATACTCAGGAATCCAAACCCAACAGAGTTCTCAACAAAGTACCCAGTACCAAACAGCACAACGAGACGATATGCCAAGTGAACAATGGTGCACACGATGCTCACACCATAAACACTTAGAAAGGGACTGCTTCCGAAATCCAAGTCACCCGAGGTATCGTCCACCTAGCCAGCAGAACACAGATTCAGTCATCAAGGCCGTACACAACTACCATTTCACCAGACCTCAACCGATCAAATACAAAAGTAGAAGGGCAAAACTAAATCGCCAAAGGGTCCTCACATGTAAAACGAAAACCAAACCAATACCGGATCAAGTTTTTCCAGAAGATGATTGTAGCGACGAGGAAATTCTACAAGCACAATCAGGAGCAACAAAACTTGAACGATCCCGGAAGAAGAGTCTGTCCCACAAAGAGAAGACTTATCCATTGAAGGGGAGGCAGAAGTCGATGGATGCCCAATCATTTATGCCGTCGATACAGGAGCCCAAATAACAGTGATTAGTGAAGAAGTTTACAAGTGCATTGAAAACCCATCTCCATTAGAAAAACTAACAAGCTTCATTGCAAGTGCTAGTGGAAGTGGTTTAGACGTTCTGGGCAAAACGTATGTCGAATTTAGAATTGGAGATTTTGCGGTGCTAACGTTTATAATTGTTGTAAAAAACTTGGTAATGGATTGCCTGTTAGGAATGGATGTGTTACCAAAGTTCCCTTTCTTCAAACAACCAATAGACCAACTAAAACGAACTGTTCAAATCATGACGGATATATTGACAACACAACCGAGGTTTTATCTTAAGAACGTGTTACAAGCACCGCTTAGAGTGAGTAATTTATGCGAAGTAAATGTGGACCACTACCGTAAAACCCCGCGAGGTGCCCCATCCCCAGGTCATACTTTTATAAAAACAATGATATGATTTGTTAGACTAAAAAACGCCCAACCGTTTACAGCAAAGTGTTTTCTATCGACTAACAACAATTTAATCAATATTTGAATTTTCTTATGTCTTGTACTGGACTTTCTAAAATCTTTTACCCCATGGGGTACCTCGCGGGGTTTTACGGTACATCGCGAAGATACATGAGTTACTAAAAAACACCTCAGCCGCGTGTCTGAGAGAGTTAAAACCTTCAAGATGCTTCGAACATGTAATTAAAATGATAGATTATGGTCTACCACCGATTAAACAAAAGATGCGGCGAGTCCCTCACAGTAAGAGAGAGGAGTTTAAAAAGATGTTGGATGAGATGTTAGAAGCCGGGTTGATTCAAAAAAGCGATTGACCTTGGGCCTCACCTTTGCTCCTAGTTACCAAGCCAGATGGATCAATAAGAGTAACAGTCGACTATCGACTGTTAAATGGTCGAACTTTAAAGGTTGCCCATCCACTCCCGAATAGTGATGATATGTTTTCAAGGTTGAGTAAATCGAAATGGTATACCAAACTAGATCTCTTTACCGGTTATTTTCAAATCTTAATGAGACCCGAATGTCGGCAATTCACAGCGTTTACGTGCGAGTGGGGCTTGTTTGAGTATTTAGTGATGCCCATGGGATTAACAAATGCGCAAGCTACATTCCAACGTGCAATGAATCATGTCCTAGCCAAGTTTATCGATGCCGGTTTTGAAATGAACTACCTGGATGACATCCTGATACATTCCGATTAACTAGTGGAACACTTGAAATTTGCTCGGTGAAACTAAGCAAATGTGAAGTGGCCAAATCAGAAATCACCTTCTTAGGTCATGTGATAAGTAGTGGTAACATCAAGCCGGACCCAAATAAATGCGAAGCCTTATATCGTTATAAAAAACCAACAAACGTTACACACGTACAGAGTTTCTTAGGATTAGCACAATATTACAGGAAATTTATCCAAGATTTCGCCAAAATAGCTAAACCCCTGTACCAATTAAACACAAAAGAGCAAGCTGCTAGACCCAACAATTTGGTTTGGACAATCGATTGTCAAAAAACTTTTGATACGCTGAGAACATGTTTGTCGACCGAAACTGTGTTAATGCTACCTGACTTTATAAAGAGATTTATTCTCTACACAGACGCTAGTAATATAGGAGTCGGCGCGGTACTCGCACAAGAGAAGGATGGACGAATTAGACCAGTTGGGTACTTTAGCAAACCATTAAATTAGGCCCAGAGAAAGTACTCAACAACCGAGAAAGAACTGCAATCAATGGTACTGTCCATGGAACATTTCCACAACCTCCTGTTCGGAAAAGAATTCGACGCTGTTACGGATCATCAACCGCTATCATGGTTGATGTCATGCAAAAACCCAAACGCTCGTCTTTCCCGTTGGTTGATACGAATTCAAAATTATGAGATCAAGATCGTGTATCGTAGTGGAAAAACACACACCAATGCCGTGCACTCTCCAGATGGCCACTTAGTGATCCAGAACAAGAAGAAGAAGCAGGCGAGGAGGTAGGACAAGTGATTAAGTTCATCTCTAATGTTAAAGAAGAGCCAGAAGTACCTAGTTGTCCAATTGCTGTTACAAGCGAAGAACAAGAGAAAGACACGTGCATTAAATGGTTGAAAGAGTTGGTGATAAGAAATGGTGATGTCAAACCGATAATCCCAAATGATGAACTCGACACGAATCTCAAGAGAATTCTATATACCCACTATCATCAATTGAAAGTTATAGACGGACGACTGTATTGGTTCAAAGAGGACGATAATGGAGATACAACCCCGTTACTAATTTTACCGGTGCAAATGGCCGGCCATGTCATTAAATTTATTCACAGCTCAATTTTTAATGGTCACCTGGGCGTACGAAAAACATTGGACAAAATAAAAAACAGATTCTATCGACCAGGACTTAAGAGTAAATTGATTAAGTTCAAAACCATTACAACTGGTCACGACAGACATAATTGGGCCGCTACCACTAACAAAAGATGGGAATATGTACATACTGGTTATTTGTGATCACTTTTCAAAATGGGTTGTGTTATACGCATTAAAAAATACCACCACAGATGTCGTAGCAGGAAAGCTTATTAATTTTATGATGCTCTATGAGTTATGTTGCAATATCCTTAGTGACGGAGCAAAAAATTATCAAGCCGAAGTTTTGAAGAAAGTGTATGAGATTTTGGATATCTACTAACTAAAAACTTCACCGTACCATCCAGAATGCGACGGACTAACGGAACGATTTAATCGTACACTCAAGACAATGGTTTCGTGCTTTGTGAACGAGAACCAGAACAACTGGGATGTGTTATTACAATTCCTTGCTTTTGCATACAACACAGCAACACATGCAACAACCAATCACACCCCGTACGAAGTAATGTTCGGACGAAAACCCAAAGTACCGA
Organism: Brachionus rubens; assembly: GCA_022207745.1. NCBI lineage: Eukaryota > Metazoa > Rotifera > Eurotatoria > Ploima > Brachionidae > Brachionus > Brachionus rubens. Next base: position 113,165 of record JAJVHD010000099.1, on the reverse strand, counting down.
TTGATTTGATTTGTGACGATCAAACATGCGAAGGGGAAGAAGGCGATGTTGTTATTGAAGACAATTTAACAACAAGAGTGAACCACTACGTAAGTGAATTAAAAGACCAATTAAAGTCAGTGTATAAAAGTGTAACAAACGATCGAGACGTAATGGTTGACAAATCAAAGATTTACCACGATAGAAACATCAAACCACTCGAATATAAAAAAAGATGATCTAGTCTTGCTAACAAAACCAAGCGTAACAACGGGTTTATCGAAAAAACTGGCCCACAAATGGGAAGGACCGTTCTTAGTACTTGACAAAATTGGCGCAGTCAATTACAAAATAAAGAAGGTCCAAGAACCAAAATCAAAAATAAAGATAGTACACCAAAACCGCTTCAAGAGATTTTTTGGGAACTATACAAACCTAGTAGATGATGATGTCATAGAGATTCCGGATAAAAGGCCTAAACAAAAGATAAATAAGCCAACACAAACAAAGCGAATAAAGAAAACGAAGACGAGAAACCGAGATATTGGTTCACGAGACGAAAGTCAAGAGACTCACGGAGGTCCAGTGATCGTAAGCGACACAGACTGTCCCGGTAACCACCGACAAGAAGTCAACGAAAGGCCAAATGTAATTGTCCGTACTCAAGTTGATATAGATCAAAACACTCGTGAGGGGTCATCAGAATCTGAAACGGAATCAACAGACGATGATAGCCCATTTTTGCCAAACCAATACTTGCGGGGTCAAGCTGAAACGGCTGGAACTCAAATTCGTAAAAGTCAACGTGTTAAAAAACCTGTTGACCGTTTAAAATACTAAATTTATACTAAACCAATTGTAAATATCAATTCCGAATTTTGTATCGAATTCTGTAAAACAGTTCAAGTAACAAGGAACTGTAAAATTGTAAAGACAAAACAATGTCATTACCTCGAAGTCAAGGACAAAATCAACAATTTTTTAAAAAAGTAAAATTTCTTTTTTTTTCAAATTTAAATTTTCAAATTAAAACAACTCACAACGAGACCACAAAAAAAAAAAAAAAATAAAAACTAAAAAACAAAAAACAAAATGAACGACATAATGATACACGGCATCCCAAATGTAGCGGACGCCAATGAGAGACTCCGATATGATCTCGACGAGCACGAGAATGTCCTAGGCCCAATTCATTGGCTACGTCTAAACCCCGGCCCATCGAAAGAAAAAACAACGTACGGCTTCTTACGGTATCGAGACACCCAAGTTCATCCAACGGCTGTCGAACATCTCAACCGCGAAGGCATTGCAAATACCCGCATATGGTTCGAAATCAATCCGGTACCGACCGGGCCGCATCGGTTACTCGACGAGACTCCCTCCAGCCGAAGAATGGTTCGACAACTCGCGACGTTAACACGTAAGGAGCGTGAGCTCCAAGAACGACAGGCTGAAGTGGACGAAGAGCTCAATCGGGCCAATACTGCGAACCAGAAGATATTGGAACGGGGACGTGACTTGGAGCAATTAAACGGCGACCTTATTCAACAACATCTCACCCAAGTGGACCAGCTCCGTGACGAAATCGTTGCCCTGCGAGTAAGAAAACAGGAACTGGAGCAAGCTCGAACGAATGGCCAAACACCGATAGTTAACACCCCAGTCTCCGTAGCGAGAACTTCACGCTGGGTGCCACTCCCCCTACAACAACCAACGGTGTCTGGCTCAATTCCCAATCGACCACCGGTACGCAGTATTACAAAACCGTCCGCTGAACCAAACACGAAGCTAGCTGAAGGTTCCTGCGCCATCTGCTTCGGCATGCTTACCGACGCCGCATCACTCGTAAGTGTCAAATGCGGGCATGTCTTCTGTGAAGTATGCCTGTACACTTTTATTAGAGCCATGGATCGTAACCGAAGACACGCGGACTATTTCTTTAGTCCAACCGACTTCAACTGTCCGAGTTGTAGAACATCACTCGACTCAAACTATTACACCAAGTTAAAATTTAAAAAAGAGTTGGTAATGGTTCAAAATGTTAATGGTTCAAATTGGTAATGGTTCAAATGATTAGTTGTTCAAATTTTAATTGTTTATTTTTGTTTTTTAAGTATTTTTCTTTCGTTCCTGAGGAACTTAACTTCAGGGCGAAGGTATGTTGTGATCCAGTCACAATCACACTCAGTTTCTTTCTTTATTTTTCTCTAGTCCTTATCAAACATGGTTGAAACCCAGAACTCCCCAAACTTGGAGTTCAACATGGTCAATTTTTATTTAGTTTTAAATATTTTTATATTTTTTTTTATCGGGTTTTGATAACTTGATTAATAAAATGAAGTCTTATTTATATCAAAATTTTTAGCTCAGGATTCAGTAAAAATTTAATGGGATTTAGAGACTTAAAAGAGAACAATTAAAATTTTTACACTTGATTTATTCACGTTCTCTCGAAAACATGAGATCAGCGTCTTAAAGCTTTGTATCGAAAGTCAGTGAAATCATGTTATATTCAGCTTGTTTTTTGATAAAGACTTTTGAAAGCTTTTATTTGCAATACAGTTTGTTAAAAAGCATTATGAAAAATTTCATTAAAATTTCATATCGATAAGCTTTAAGAATTTAACTGAAGATAAAATTAAAATGAAATAGGTCATGCTGATTTAATCGATATTTTTTTAAAATATAAATTTGATTTTTTTTTTGTCACAAAAAAAAAAATCATTTTCACCAAGTTTCGATCTGGGCTACACTCAACAAAAAATTCGCTCAACGACTTAGCCAACTGAGCTATACAAATGCTTGAATATTAATGTCTTAAGATTATACTTGAATTTTATCTTTTAAAAAATAACAATACTTTCAATCGCAAGTTTGAAACACTGCTCTTTTTTTTCTAACAAAAGAGATTGAAAACAATAGAATTTTGATACAGTCTTTTATTTGTAAAAAGCTTGTCACTTACGGTTCTAAATTGAAACATCAAACAACTTGAATAAAATTAGCATTTTCTATTAAAAAAACTCAAAACTTTGAGACCTTAAATTTACCTTTAAATAAATTTGAAATTTTAAAATTTAGCTTGAGTCTTGATGTTCAAATTTTTCTGTTTTAAATAAGCCTAAACTCGGAATGTTTTGATCAATGATAGGTTCAATCAAAAAATCAAAGCTTTTGAAAAAGTAAAGTAGATCATGATCAAGTACGCGTGAGTCTAAGACCGACTTTATTATTAATTTTTTCCTTAAGTCAAATTTTTGTCTAAAATTAGTTTATAAATCATTGTAGTTATCAAAAATAATTTTTTTAACTGGTTAATAATTTTTTATAGGCTTTAATTTGAGACTAAACATGATTAAGCAATTAATTAATTAAGTAAAAGAATGAGTTAGTTTTTCAAATAATTTATTCAAAAAAAAATACAAATTAAAATTTAATCCAACAACTGTCTGTAGACAAGATTTCTTGTGTAAAATCCACCTTCATAACCTGGCAAAAGACCTTGTCGATGAATTCCATTTAACTGTGTGTGAATCATTAGTGATATAGAGGCAAAATTTCTGACTCTTGATAACGCCACATACAATTGAACATGTGAAAATACTGGCTTTTTCAATAAGAGTCCAACTCTATCAAATGTTTGGCCTTGTGACTTGTTGATTGTCATGGCAAAGGCCAATCTAAACGGTAATTGAGTTCGTTTGAATCTTATGTAATTCTCACCTGGTCTTGGTGAAAACGTGTATCTACAAAACGTATAATGTTGACCAGCATTTGGACCATTTAGAACAGAACAACGTATAGAATATCTAAAACATTGTTCAACTCTTAATCTTGTTCCATTACACAAACCATCAACTTGAGACCAATTTGTCAACAAAATAACTAAACATCCAACTTTAACTCTTAATAAATGAGGTGGATATCCGGCAAGTTAAAATTTTTTCTCAATTTTCTTTTTTCTATTTTTTGACTTTTTCAAGGAAAGAAGGGTGCAGCCAAATGCAGCAAAATTTGCTGCATCTACTGGAGAGGTCTGCAAAAATTCTGCAAATAAAATTGCGCATTTAAAAATAAATCTTTTTCAATGGCGTGCAATTCTGCATAATTTTGAATTTTTTGCAAAATTGCACGCCATTGAAAAAGATTTATTTTTAAATGCGCAATTTTATTTGCAGAATTTTTGTAGACTTCTCCAGTAGATGCAGCAAATTTTGCTGCATTTGGCTGCACCCTTCTTTCCTTGAAAAATTTAAAAGCACACTTTTTATAACGATTGCACAAGAGTCAAAAAATAGAAAAAAGAAAATTGAGAAAAAATTTTAACTTGCCTGGATATCCTTGAGGCGTATAACTATATATTTGATCTATTGGTGTTATTTGTCTTTGATCTTGTTTTGGAGTTTCTTCTTCAACATCTGTCGATAAAATTCAAAAACATCACCATCCATTCGGTCCAAAATAAGTTCATTAATTTCAAGTGAATCTTTATTTGTTGGACAAAGAATGACATTGTTAAGCCCTTGATTTACATCAATTTGACCTGCTCCAAAAACATCATCAACTAAATTTCCTTGACAAACAACACGATCAGATATTTTGATCATATCATTTTCATCATAAATTCGACTTCTTCCATCCCCGATTTCCATAATCCAGTTTTTGAATTCCATTTCATCGGGATCTGCTCTCATATTTTGGATCAAAGCAAATCGAACAAAACTTGGCCATAAATGAGATCTTTTTAAACACAATTGAATGCAAGTTTCAATGCGTTCATTATCACTTACTGGTGCACATTGTCTAAAATCACCAGTCAACAACACACATTTACCACCAAATGGCACATTTGGATTTTGATTGATCTCTCTTAAAAGTCTATCAACACATTCCAACGCTGCTTGTGGGACCATTGAAGCTTCATCGATTATAAACAACTTGGCAGTTCTTAGTTGATTAGCTTCGAACGATTGTGCAGTCATATTACTAACAGATTCCATTGGCGATGGGACAGGTATTGTTCGACTACCTCCAAACTAAAAGAGCTGCAGCTATGCCAGTAAATGCAGTTGGGACAACACGATAATTATTTTGAGCCAAACGATGATACATAATCTTAAAATATTAAAAATTTAATTTTTTTATTATTTTTAATTTTTTTTAAATTGATTTACATTTAATAGATAAGTTTTTCCGGTACCTCCTGGGTCATCAATAAAAAAACATTTTGTTGTATGTGGATTTGGATCATTAACTGCTTGAATAATTCGTTCATAAGCCATCTAAAATTTAGGTATGTTTCATCAAATCTTTTTATTTTAATCAATTAAAATTTAATTTTTACTCTTTGTTGTTCGTTTAATGTTTGTTCCAAATTGTTGGCTATTTCTTGGTGTTGTTCAATAGTAAGCTCATGTCGATTAACTGGCATTGCTCGATTTCTCCAATCTTTACCTCTTTCATCTGGCTCTGGATGACCATAATCAGCCATTCTCTTTCCAAAAACCAAGTAGAATATTTTGAATGTGCTAAATTTAAATGGCTAAGCATTAATAATTTAAATTAAAATTTATCTAAATATACTGCAAGTGATTTTTGTTTAGCAACATCAACAGAATCGTTGTGTAAATCAATATAATCCCGACTCATGTCTTCGCCAAACTCATTCCATAAATCTAAAGCACTTGGATTTACTGGTGTATTGTGATACAAAATAGTCACAAACAAGAATCTATAAATTAATTTTATTAAGTTTATTTTTATTAGAATGATAATTTCGTTAAATTAAATTTCAAACCGTATTCGATGTGGTAATTCTGTTCTTATTATTTCCCTGAGACATTCAAACCATTGACGATTGGATACGGTGAAGTTTGAAGCAAATTTTTGGAGCAAAGCAAATTCAAATATTTAAAAAGCTTTTAATTTTTCATCGAAATTTAAGGTCGATAAAATAAAAATTGAACAAAATTGAACAAATTTTGTTAATTCATAATCTAATTTAAAAAATTTTAAAAAATTTTTTCAATTTTTATTTATTGATATTTGAAATCAATACTGACTTTTTGTTAATTTTATTTTAAATCAAAAAGATTGAAAATTTCTAAAAAATAATTTAGAATAATAATTATGTATTTAGAGAATAAAAATTTGAATTTGTATTTCAAAAAAACTTTACCTTTCATTTTTCTCTATTTCGAAATTTAGAATATTTTATTTTTAAGATTATAGAGTTCTCTGGTTGTAACGGAGTTCCCCTAATCGCCCTCCCATTTTCTCATCCGGACTTGGAACCGGCCAACGACTACTAGTTACTGTGGGACGACTTCGAAAGACATAAATATCGCTAAGCTGGTTGGTCTTTTGCTTAACGAGAAAGTTGTGGTCAGGAAAAATTCCACATGTTAGGGAAAGCCTTTTTACTTAAAGCCTTAAAAAGTTATAGGAATTGAACTTTTTCTTTTGTTAAAGGTCGAAATTTTGAACAAATTTAAACGGTCAAGTGAAATTTTAAAAAAATTTTTTGAACATACAGTCGTACCCCGTTTATATCATCCTATTTGTCCGAGGAGGGTGAACATATAAATGAAACATCAAATTGAAATGTTCTCTCAAATATTAATCGATATTGAATCATCAAAAACAATTTCAAAAAAACTCGTTTTATCAATTTACAATTTTATTAAATTTTTATTGATCAAAAATTATATCAATTTTGAAGGACATGACTTAATAATTGAACGTTTAGGTCTATCAACATTGTTCACAAACTCGGTTAATTTAAACGTTAACAAACGGTATTTGTCTTTGTTGTCTCAAATTCTAATCGTTCGATTTAATACTTCAGGTGCTCAAGAACAAGCGGTTAAACTTTGGTCAAACTTTTTGTCAACTCTAACAAGTCGAATATTAGAAAAAGAAGATGTCACACTTGAGCACTCAGCGTTTCTTATTTTTGTATTTCATAACTTGACAAACGAAAATCGTGAACAAGTCCTAATCAATTTATCAACAAACATAATAAACTTGAAAACAATCGATAAAGAGACTAAAACCCCTCATTTGGTATCTCGTCTATTGTTTTTTCTTGATTATTTTCTAGCTCATTTTGATCAACCATCAAATCTATTGATAAAATTAATCGATTCTCGTTAACTCAATCTAAAATCAGATTGTTTAGACGATGAGTATAAAAATGAACACGAACATTTTTTGCGTCTTATCAAACCCGATCAAGAAACAATTCATTTTTACAAATTTAATCATAAAATTTATTAAATGGATAAACTTTATCAACTCATTGTTGATTATGATTGTTTATATGAATGTTGTCTATACCAGTTATCCCCTTCTGTCATCAAAGAAATCACTAACAAAGAAGGCAAGGGTTTAAAAGACCGTTTAAAGAGCTACTCGTTGCAGAGTTTAAACAAAAAAGCTGCTAAACTCTCAAAAACAAAACAACAAAAAGAAAAATCAATTTTTCCAATCGATTACTTTGAAAAATGTGTCCAAATAAAAGATATTGAATTTTCAGGTCATGATTTATTAGAAATTTATAATTCTCAACAATTGAAAACTCGTTTAACCGATACGAACTCGTCTAGGTATGTTTCAAATAAAAAATTAAACAATTTTAAAATTGAAATCACAAACACAAACGAATCGAATCGTCTCTTAATTATGGGTTGTCGTATTATGTGTGGTGTAAATTCAATCGAAAAATCACCCAGTTACTATGAAGTATTTGGACGAAGAATAAGCGCTAAATTGAATAGAGTAAGATTGTTCGATATTTGTTTGACTCGTGAAAAAGCGTTTATAGCCGATAATAAATTAGTAATAACTGTTGGTTCGAGTTCAGACTCGACAGGTTTGACAAATATAGACGCTTTTTTTTGTTATGGTAGAGCAAAAACCGAGTTAAACTGGACTAAAACTGAAGCAACAGAGCTTCAAAAAAAAAATTTAGAAAAAGACAAAAAAGATGACCAAAGTAAATCACTAGCTTTACCTAAAAAGCAAAGCGATCCAAAAAAATCTTTTTTGAGACTTTTGTCTTTAATGGAACCAAAACCATTCGATTATCTTCTTGGTCAAACAATTGATTTGTACGAAACTTGTTGTGATTTATGTGAGTTAGAATCAGAAGAAATGGCAAAAGTATCCGTAAATTTACTCTCTATTATTCTCCCACCGATTGTTTTACACAAATCAAAAAGTCTTCTCATGAACTCGGTCAAGTCTCAAAGTGTTTTTAACTCACTTAAGACAGACTCAGTTTTGAATTTGGTATGTGAGACTTTTACTGAACAAAATCTACCTCTAATCGATTTTGAAATATTCGAAAAATGTCTTCTATGCTTAAAATCGTGTCTTAACAATCATTTTGAGCTTTCAAAAAAATTTAAAATTGACACGTTTTTTTCTCTTTTGAACAAAATTTTGTGGAATTTAATCGATTTAAAATCATGTGATTTAACAAAAGAAATTGGAGTTCATAATTTTAGTAATTTGAGTCTTACAATCGAGAGTCTTATTGAAGTTGAACATTATTTTTTGTTAAATGAAACCTTTGAGAACATTGATCCCATAATCGAGTCTTATCTTAAGTTACTCACAAGCGATTCGTTACAAATTAATTTCACAGCTCGTAAATCAATTCTCAATTTGCTTAAACCAGGAGTTAAAAAGTCAAAGAATGATGAAAATCCAGAAGACATACAATCGCTTATAAAATTATGCAAAGTTATTCTTGATAGATTTATAAGAAAAGTGTCGAGTTGATTCGAAATCAATCCTCGTTTAGATGGTTTAAAATCGATCGCTTTTTTTCAAGTGATTCTAAGTTTTTTGGCCGATATAAGTCCAAAAGAAGAAACTGATAAACAAATTCTCGATGTTCTAATTGAAAATTTACTCAATTTAATTGAGACTTTTGATGAATCAGACTCAAGTTTAATCGAAAAAAGTTGTCACAATGAGATCAGACTCATTGGGCTAAGAACACTGAGTATTTTACTTTCAAAATCAAAGTATCAACGATCTGGCACTGAGACGTGTAATTTTATAATTCAAAATTTAGTCTCTCATTTAATCCGTTTTAATCTAATCGATAAATGTCTAAGTCTGTTAAAATTTGTTCTCAAGACCCATTGGTCAACTGCAACTCCAAATATTGAAGACTCTGGTCTTGTTAAAGTATCAAGTGAGAATTTATTATATGACGAGTTGTCACCCTATTTTGTCAAAACAGATCCTTTGAATAAAGACTCGTTCATAGTTCCACTGCCGAATTTGGCACTATTAAGCGAAAATTCAAACCTCGAGACAAACCCATCGATTCGTCTATTCGATAATTATATTGAATTGTTAACTGAGATTCTTATACGTTTGCCTTATCAAATGAAAAAGTTGTGTCTTGGATCAAACCCAAACGATGTTCTCAATCAAATAAGTTCACAGTTTAATTTTTCATCGTGGACTTTTTATCTATGCGAATACTTAATGTTGTCACAGTGTAATTATTTGAAACGTTTGATCAAAAAATTACTTCAAATCCTATGCGGTTCTAAAGACAAATATCGAAAGTTTAAAGATCAACATATGTTATAAACAAGTTTAAATCAATTGGTCTCTTTGTGTCCATTGGTCTCTTTAAACCCTCAGCCTTCTTGTATGCTTCAAATGGGATCAACGATTAATGAAGCATTTGATTCAATGAACAATGTTCAACCACAAGAAATTGGATCCGCTCTAAAGATATCTAAACTATCATACTTAAACTTGATTAAGATAGTCGATAATTTCAAGTTAATACTCGAAGTATCGACAAGTCGAAATCCAAATTGGCAAAAATTTTGTGTCCAAAATCCATCGAGCATTCTTTATTTGATCGAAATGAGTCTCTTAATGGGAATTGATTCGAATGGGTCTGGTACTGATTCGTCCAACTTGAACAGTTCGAGTACAACATCACTAGCGTGCACTTCCGTTGTTATACCAACTATTTTACAATTACTTCAAAGTTTATTCGGCCAAAAGACACCGTCAAAATCAGGAGAAACAGAAGAAAATTTATGTCAAACTCTAGTAGGCATTTTTTTCAAACAAGTCAACCGTGAAATGATTATTAAATTTGTGCGTTCATTCCTTTTAGAGGCTTTTCAACCCCAAATAAGATGGTCTATGCACACGTTGGTATACAACTTATTCAAAAATTCATCGTCATCCTCAAAATCAACAATTTCTATACGATACCCTTTTGAGTCTATGGTCTGATGCTGTATCTGTCTACGGGTCAAAATCAAGTCAATATTGCGACTTGATTGGATTCTTTGTTCTCAAGCTTTCGAATGAAAACAATCAAAAAGCAATAGTCTCAAGGCTTATTCACCTCTTCAAACAAAAAAATTTCAATTTAAAAAATCATTGTTGTTTTATATGCAATAACCTGGACCAACCAGTACAAAGTTTCAAGTTAAACTCGATTAAAGTTGACTCACGTTTTACCACTAGTCAACAAATTTATAAACTATCATCGACTTATTCGATTCAAAAAATTTTATTTAAAATCACAGATATCAGAAAGACCAAAATGATTCAATCATTAAATATATTTTTTACAAATCGAACATCACATTCGATCGTTGATTTAAAAATGAACATAAAATTATGGTCAAAGGCAAAACAAATTCGCATCGAACCGGGTCAATCCGAAATCAAAATAGACTTACAATTACCCATCATATGCTCCAATTTGATGTTTGAGTATTCAGAATTTTATGACCGTGATTCAGAAAAAACGTCCAAATCGGCAATTTTACAATGTCCAAGGTGTTCGGCATCAGTTCCAGCACATCCTGGTGTTTGTACAACTTGTGGTGAGAAAGTTTTTCAATGTCACAAATGTAGAGCTATAAATTATGATGAAAGAGATCCATTTTTGTGCAACGCATGTGGGTTTTGTAAATTTGCTAAATTTGATATTAATCTCATAAGTCGACAATTTATATCGATGCGACGTTGAAGTTTGGAGCAAATTTTTGGAGCAAAGCAAATTCAAATATTAAAAAAGCTAATAATTTTTCATCAAAATTAAAAGTCGATAAAATAAAAATTGAACAAAGTTGAACAAATTTTGTTAATTCTTAATCTAATTAAAACATCAAAAAAAATATTTTTCTTTTTTATTTATTGATATTTGAAATCAATACAAACTTTTTGTTAATTTTATTTTGAATCCTGCATTATGAAAACTTCTAAAAAAAATCAAGAATAATGATTATGTATTACAAGAATAAAAATTTGAATTTGAATTTCGAAAATCCTTAACCTTTTCTTTTCTATTTTTTTTGAAATTTATAATATTTTATCATTTCAATTTTTTTCAATTGAATTGAAGAATACATCGGGATACTAGGGTTACATCTATTGACTAATTATTTTTACTTTTTTTAGAACCAAACAAATAAAATTCATCACAAACCCATTGGAAAACTGAACTGGTCGATATTTTGTTTGAGAATTAATAAAAAAAAAGATTCCGCTTAAACTTAAAATTAAACGTTAACTATCAGCCGGATCGGATCGTGTCAAATATGTAATCATGAGGGTGATAAACCATACTTGATATCAGGTGCCGATGATCGTCTCGTTAAAATTTGTGACTATCAAAATAAAAATTGCGTACAAACCCTCGAGGGTCATTCACAAAATATTTCGATTTATTAAATTATATTTTAAGAGTTTTGAATCAAAATGTAAGTCCACTTTTTTTTTTATTAAACTGTAGGTCGCTCTCCCATTTTCTCATCCGGACTTGAGACCGGCCAATAAGGGTATGGTTACGACTACTAGTTACTGTGGGACTACTCGTCAAGAATCGTTTTTTAATGAAGAGAAAATTGTTCGAAATTTTGCGGATTTGTTAGAAATACCCGAGTCTAAGATAAGACGGGTTAGTATTGTTCGTGAGACAAGACGAAAGAGACAAATCGGAACGATTACAGTTAATATTAGACCGTTACTTCTCTGTGGTCCGCCAGGTTCTGGTAAAACAATGACACTCTTCGCAGCGTTGAGATCTCTACCAGACCTAGAAGTCGTTGGTTTTAACTTTTCAAGCGCAACAACCCCTGAACTTATGTTAAAAACATTCGATCATTACTGTGAATACAAACGGACACCGAACGGAAAAGTGTTGTCACCGATTCAAATGGGTAAATGGTTAGTCATTTTTTGTGATGAAATTAACTTGCCAGATGAAGACAAATACGGTACACAACGTGTCATATCATTCATCCGTCAGTGTATCGAACACGGTGGGTTTTATCGTACATCCGATCAATCTTGGGTTAAACTTGAACGTATTCAGTTCGTCGGTGCTTGTAATCCACCGACCGATCCGGGACGTAAACCATTAACCCATCGATTTTTAAGACATGTACCATTAGTATATTTCGAATATCCAGGTGAACTTTCTCTTAAACAAATTTATGGTACGTTCAATCGTGCTATGTTAAGAACATAATCATACCAACATTGAGAGTTACGCTAAACCATTGACAAATGCCATGGTCGAATTTTATCTAATGTCACAAGAACGATTCACAGTCGATCAACAACCACATTACATCTATTCACCACGTGAAATGACACGTTGGGTTCGAGGTATATGCGAAGCCATACGACCATTGGAACACATGAGTCTAGAAGAACTTGTTCGTTTGTACGTTCACGAAGCATTACGTCTATTCCAAGATCGTCTCGTAACAGATGACGAACGACAATGGACAGACGAAAACATTAACTCAGTAGCCATGAAACATTTTACCAACATGGATCAAGAAAAGGATAAATTCGAGTTAAGACCGAACCAAAATTCGACAAGTTCATACTGGGGCTCAGTTGGTATTTTCACTAAAGCTAAACTAGACGTTAGTGAAAGTCCTTACATTTTGACCATAATCGCTTACGATGGACCTTTAGAGCTTAAAGACACGTTATTAAGTCGTAAGTTGATTAAAATAAATGTTACCTGTTGATTATTATTCTATCAACGATAATTTGGACTTGGTAAAACAAATGAGGAATTTAAAAGTCAAGGCTACGAGTGCTGATGGCCTCTTTTCATACACAACCCATATTTCAATCAACGTTTTGGACATTAATGACAACAAACCAAAATTTGAGTCTACGGATTATAAATTTTGTGTCGTTGAAAATTCGACTCATGAGACAACAATTGGGTTCGTTAGAGCTTTTGATTTAGACTCTGGGTCAAATGGATTAGTTAAGTACAAAATAATTGATGATGGCAATTTGTTCCAAGTTAACGAGGCCACTGGTGAAATCAAAACCCTATCACCGTCAAAAATTGATTCGAACGAGTTCAAGATCAAATTGAACGCATCCGATGCGGATTTTTCTCAAAATGGAACTGTTTATTTTTATTTTGATAAAGAGATGAACCCAGTTGAGGTGACTCAAAAGTTTAGAATTGAACCTTTGACAGGTCTTATTGAGCTCATAAGTCCATTAGACTACGAGGATAAACAAGAGTACAATCTAATCGTCTCATGCTCGGACAATGGTGTACCCGAAAAGCTAAAATCAAATTTAACCATTGACATTAAAGTAAAAGACGAAAATGACAACAAACCAAAGTTCAGTGATGAAAACACAGGTCGAGTATTTGTTAACGAAGGTGTCAAACCAGGTCAAGTTTTAATCAAACTCGATGTCGTTGATAAAGACGTAACAAAAGATTTTAGAGACACTCGATTTAGAATCAGGTCAATTAAATACCTTAAATAGTCAAACGATTCGTTAAATTTGGCCAATGATTTATTCGAGATTAGTTCTACGGGTGAGCGTTTGTTAGCCGAAGGTCGAAGACTGGACTACGCAAAATTCAGAGAATATGTTGTTGAGATCGAGGCATATGACTTTAACCGCCCAGAGTTTACTGATCGTCTCGCTTTGAACATCAAAATTGAACCCTCGAACGACAAGATTCCAATCTTTGAGCATTTCACTGGTGGAACCCGTTCGACTACTTTGTACCGTCGTTCATTGGCTGAATCACGTGATAACGATTACGTTGTTGACATTGTCAAAGCCATAGATCCAAATCAACACGGTATAAGATACTACTTGGACTCAGTTGTTGAAGTTAACTCCAAAAACGAAACAAAACCAAGTCCAGATGATTTATTTAGTATCGGGCTAGAAGATGGTGCTGTCAAGACCAGGAAAACAAGATCCTTCTATTCAGGAGATTCGTATATCCTCAACATTCGAGCTGCGTCTAAATTGAATGAAACTTTGAACAGTACGACGAGTTTAATCGTTAAAATTGACTCAAACACGGACTCATTATTCGCTGAACGAGTCATTGAAGTCACTGTTGATGAGAACACTCAAAGTAACAAATTAATAACTCAACTTAGACCTAAAGTAACAAACCGTTCATTACGTTACAAACTTAACAAAGAGTCCTCATTACCTGAAGATATATTTTCCGAATGGTTCAGAGTTGATTTTATGAGCGGTATTGTCGAAACAACTGATAGACCAGACATTGATTGTGAAACAGCCAATGAAGTCTTGTTAAGCATCGAAGTCCTAGAAGACAATAAAGACTCGATCATTGAAAACCTGCTCGTCAAAGTTAGAATAAACGACTTGAATGATAATTACCCGGTCTTTGATTTAAGTTATAACTATGAACCAAACTTGAATGAAGATGACGATACAACAGTTGATACTGAACGGTATATAACCAAGTTCAAAGCGGCATTGTGAAGTTTAGTACAAAAAAACAGAACAATTTTGAAAAATTGAAATAATTTTTATTCTGTTGGCCTTATGATGAATCTGTGCATGTAACAAAGTGTAACAAACTTTGTTACACCATTCAGCAAACTCTGCAAAAACTCTGCAGTCTAATTGCGCATTTAGTTATAATACTTTTTAATAGTGTGCATTTTGCAGAGACTTTGCATAAATTTAGCAGAGGTTGTTCAATGGTGTAACTAAGTTTGTTACACTTTGTTACATGCGCAGATTCATCATAAGGCCAACAGAATAAAAATTATTTCAATTTTTCAAAATTGTTCTGTTTTTTTGTACTAAACTTCACAATGCCGTTCAAAGCTGTCGATTTGGATAGGACTATTAACAACTCGGCGATTAGTTACAGAATCGAAAGTATTAAGAACATGAAAGTAAACTTGTTTAGACTTGAGACTAATAAAGAGACTGGTGAAGTGACCCTTTACAAGAACAAAGGGACAAACATGGATCGTGATTCTCCTTCAACCGGGTCTAAAATTCGACTCCAGATAAGAGCTGAGAACTCGTTTTTCACGTCTGTTTACACCCAAAAAGAAGTTGTAGTCCACTTGACGGATTTGAATGACAACCCACCAACTTTTTATGACAATAGTGTCGAAGTAACTTTGAGTTTAGCCGAAGATCAAACATTAGGAGAGAAATTTTATCAAGTTAGAGCTTTTGATTTGGACGAAATTAACACTGTTAACTCTCAACTCGTGTACGTGATCAACCCAAAATCGAATGAAATCGAAAAAGATTCACAAGGTAACTTGTATTTGATTCGTCCATTGGATTATGAGGATAAAAAATTTATCGAGTTGAGTGTAAACGTTTATGACAAGTCGTCCTCGCCGTTGTTCGCAAGCAAAAAAGTTAAAATTAAAGTCGTTAACATAAATGACAATTACCCGTAATTTGTTGATTTACCAAACGAGAGTAAAAATGAAGAGTGTAGTTTTTCATTAGTCGAAAATATGGAGCCGAAAAAATTGTTCCAAGTCAAGGCTGTTGATCGAGATTTTCCTGACACTGGCTCATTCGAGTTTAGAATCACCGATTTAAAGAGCTTTGAACAAAAATCAAAGAGTCTTATACGTCTTGATAATACGCTCTTTAAAATTGACTCTCGTACTGGAGACTTAACTTTTATTTTTGATGAAAATTCGGGTCTAGACGAACCATTATTCGAGATAAAAGCATTCGATCCTGATTACAGTAAATCTCCAATTAATTACTCAATTGATGAAGATATGCTCGAGGATTGGAAAAATTTTAGAATTGATTCTGTCACGGGTAAAGTCTATTCGAATGTTAAGTTTGATTATGAGACCAAAAATGAATATAGTATTCGAATTATATGAAAAGACTCTGGTGTTATGATTGAAGAAGAGACCGAATCGAATGGAAGACCAGCTGATGATAGAGTTAGATCGATCAAAAATGAATTAAAAACTGAGTATAGAGTTAAAATTTTAGTTCACCGGTATCTTTAGACTGGACAGAATGTAATCAAAATGAAAGTTTACCGAATGGGAGTGTTCAAGATAACTCGGAAAAAATGGCGTCGTTAAAAATATGGAAAATGAATGAATGTTGTAAAATATTTGAAGAGTCAATTAATAATTTGTATAAACGTTTATGCGATGGTGGGGATAATGAAATTTTGTGTTGGGATAAAGATGATGAAGATGCAATGAATTTTGTAGCATCAGCAGCTAATTTAAGATGTTTTGTTTTTTAAATACAAGTTAAGTCTAAATTTGAGATAAAATCATTAGCTGCGAATATAATCCCAGCCAAAGCTACTACAAATGCAATTGGAGCTGGTTTAATAGTCCTCGAAGCTCTTAAAGCATTAGAAAATAAAATTAATGAATGCAAGATAGTTTATTTAAGAGATAGGCCTCTACAGAATAAATAAGTTGTACCAGGTGAATTGGTTAAACCGAATCCTAAATGTTATGTATGTGCCGTAAAACCAGAGATTTCAGTTAGAATCAATTTAAACACATTTACAGTCAAACAATTTGAGACTAAAGTAATTTTTTCTTTGAAAGTTTCTATTAACTGGCCTAACGTGTGTTTTTAAAAATATGTTTTGAAACAAGAGTTGAACATGGTTCAACCAGATGTAGAAATTGATGATGGTACTGGTAGGATTATAATTTCGTCAGAAGAGGGTGAAACTGAAGGTTTGTCACATTATTTTTAGCTTTAATTTCATTTTTTTGGCGATATATTTCTCTTTATACAAACATCCAAATTAAAAAAGAAGCAACCCCTAACCCACTTGAGGGTTATGGAGGCCTCGTTTCGTGCTTTAGTGAGATACGCTAAGGAACAAGGGATCTTGTTCTAGTATAAAAATCCCGTATTTTACCTTCTAATCCTTCGAGTCGCCCTCCCATTTTCTCATCCGGGCTTGGGACCGGCCATGGCATGGTTACGACTATGCTACTCCCATCCACCCCAGTGACTGTGGGACGTTCATCATAAACAGCGCCAGACAACTATCCATACTTAGCTTGGAACCACAAACCAAGCGTATTATACATCAAGTCGAATACTTAACTTTATCACTAGGGCTACAAAAGGCGAGGTTAAGTTTAGTATCAAAATATCAAATATCAAAAATATCTAAACTTAACATCGCCCTACAAAATGATTCTGCTGTAGAACAAGTTCTTGCGCCCGTTCCCAGGCTTCTATACGTTTTGATTGTCAAAGCCAGCGGCACCCCAATACGACAAGATTCGAACGCGATCTGTAGACCCACGTACCTGCAATACAGCACATTTAGAACAGTGTTAGAATGACAGCAACATCGCCGCCCTCCCATTTTCACATCCAGGCTTGTGTCTTGCACGTTTGATAAACCCCTTTTTTGTAACAATTTAACTAATTAAATTTGTATTTAAAAGCATTGTCGACTACTTATAACGTGTCTGTGAGGACATCGGACGTCCGCAACGCTGGACCAGACAGTGGTTTTACATTCGTCGCCTCCGATGCTGATACAAACGATAGATTCAATAAAGGAAAGTTTTGTACCTCGTCTAATCAACGAAGATTTACCATTGTTACAAAGTTTATTAAACGACGTATTCCCAGGCATACGTTATGAACCAATCAAAATAGCTCTTCTCAAAGAAGAAATCAAACGTGTCTGTGACGAACAAAATTTTGTGTTCGGCGGTGACGTTGGGTCAAAAATCCAGAATGGGTTGAAAATTTGAACTCAGTACTTGATGATAACAAGTTACTTACCCTACCAAACTTTGAACGTCTCAATATCCCACCAAATGTTCGCATCATGTTCGAAGTCCAAGACTTAAAATACGCTACTTTAGCCACTGTATCGGTGAAATGGCAGCAGCTATGGCAGCTAGTGAATTAAAAAATAAACAACGATCAATGTCAAATCCATCGACTTCGAATCTTGACACATCCGGTAATATTCAAGACTTCCCGGTAAGTAAAAATCCGGAGATTACAAACGCTTTAACCGATCAACGTCTCTGTGCTTCTCACATAAGACAGTTCTTTACAGCCGATGGGTTAGTTACAAAATGTTTAGTGTTTAGAATTTAGGTATAAAATGACTTCGTTTGGGTGTTTTCCTGGGCGAATGTTATTTTAAAGGGATGATGAGGCAGACTCTGGCCTTGTTATTTCGATTGAAAAAATTAGATTAAAATGACTTCGTTTGGGTGTTTTCCTGGGCGAATGTTATTTTAAAGTGATCATGAGGCAGACTTTAATTTCTTTTTGAATTTAGGTATAAAATGACTTCGTTCGGGTGTTTTCCTGGGCGAATGTTATTTTAAAGGGATGATGAGGCAGACTCTGGCCTTGTTATTTCGATTGAAAAAATTAGATTAAAATGACTTCGTTTGGGTGTTTTCCTGGGCGAATGTTATTTTAAAGTGATCATGAGGCAGACTCTGGCCTTGTTATTTCGATTGAAAAAGTTAGATTAAAATGACTTCGTTTGGGTGTTTTCCTGGGCGAATGTTATTTTAAATGGATCTTGAGGATCTTGATTTCGTTACTAGACTATAAACATTTTTCAGACTGTTATTTTATAAAAAAATATTTAAATTAGAAATAAGTTAAATTTGCTTTTTTGTTTAAGAATATAAATTCGTAAAAAACTTTAATGTCTCTCTAACGGTCCTTTTTTGTTTTAGACTCATGATCTTCGTTTGGAAAGAATCGGTTGTTAATGTCAAACTTTTTTCGATCAGTTAAACATCTGCTTATTTATCAAGACTCATCGGTTTATTTGACTCTAGCAGCGGGACAAGGCGGGACCCTAACCAGACAAATTTGAGTATTATAGATCGACAGGGTGAAATGATCGATTGTGATCATGAAGTGAATGGCGGGATCAATTTGACCACAACAAACAAAGATCGCAATGATTTAACAATTCGTAAAAAATTGAATTATGAAAATTCGGATAAATCAAAATGTATGTTATTAAGGTAAATATTCTCGGGGACAAGATCGACTACAACGAAACCTAAATTTTTTCCTTTCATAATTCTCATCAATTCGATAAACCTATCCACTTTTTTTGGCCAATCCTTCAACTCTACTTAATTCTTGAGATGTCAAATACCAATCGGGTTTTCTAGCATATTAATATTTCGACTATTAATATTCCCTAATGTTATTATTATTAAATTAATAAATTTTTTAACTACGATGAAATATATTTATTTTTTACGAAAATTATTCTGATGACTAAATATTGGCAGAAATAAAAAGCTGCTTATTGTTTTAAATTTTATAATATAATCTCAACAATTAATATTATTTAGTTCAAAAAAAATTTACCTAAA
The DNA here is from genome assembly GCA_022207745.1 of Brachionus rubens. NCBI lineage: Eukaryota > Metazoa > Rotifera > Eurotatoria > Ploima > Brachionidae > Brachionus > Brachionus rubens. The sequence goes on along the minus strand of JAJVHD010000099.1, from coordinate 93,498 downwards.
AAAATACAGGAGACAAGAAACAAAAATAGAAAAGATCTCGAGAGGTTTTTTATATACAAATGCTTTGCCTCATTGAAAAAAATTTTGACGACTTCGAAATGAAATACAATGAGAAGTGTTTTCTAAATTACTTAAAAGGTATGTTCTTTACATCTTAATAAAAAAAGACTTTATCTAATTAGTTTTCTTTTAAGAGAAAAACATTACCATCTTCAATGTCGAAGAATTAAGCAGGGAACAGCTTTTCATGTACCTTAACTTTAATACAGTTAAAAACTCATACGAAATCTACGATGCTAACAATGAGTTCACAAGTAATATTCAAAGCACATTTCAAATATGTCAAGAACAAAAGGTTTTTTTAATTTAAACAGCTAAAAAATTAAAAGGTTTATTTAATCAATTTTTTTTTAAAGGACAATCATTTAGAAATTTTAAATATGCTCAATAGCCTGAGCCTTTTCAAACAAATATTTTCATCAGACACTAGCTCTGGTACTAATTCGTCTGCATGCTCTTCACAAGTAATTTAAAAAAAAATTCAGAAAATATTTAATCAAAATTTGTCAAAACAATTGTTTCGCCGACAATTTGGTTTATGATTATATCACCAAAAAATTCAGAATAGAATTTGATGTAGAGTTGATTGAAGAATTCTACTCAAATTTGATATCAAACAACAACTCCGTAATTTTGGAACAAAAAGAAGCTTTTGACCAAATAAAAAGAAACACGAAGAATGTTGATAACAAAAAAGGATCTTAACAAGTAAGCCTGAATCAAAGTGCGACAATCAATACAGAAACAAAGAAACAAAAAAATCTGCCACAGTCAACAAACGGTCAATCAACGGTCGAGTCAACAGTCGAGTCAACAGTCGAGTCAACGGATAAACGGTCAAGAGAAATAGCCGAAGATCGGGAAGTGTCTGAAAAAGACAAAGATTTGCAAAACTCTCCATCGAAAAAATCGAAACATGAACAAGTGTCAAAAAAAACAAACAAAAAAAAGTCAATCGGTAGTCCCAATCGAATTAGAACCCAATTAACAGCACCAAATATTCAAAAAAATAAGCCACAATCGAATAACGGTCAATCAGAAAAAATAGTTCAAACCCAAGTGTCACAAAACCGAAAGAAAAAACACAAAAAAATTGAACAGATAAGTCCGAAATCGACAACACAACATAACCAAAACAAACCAACCAACGAAACACAATCGAATGGCTGTCAAAACAAAAGTAAAACAGCTAACGAGGAATTGGCTGCATAACCTCCACCACCTGCGAAATTTCAATTAAAAAAAGACCCTGAAAACGACAACAGGAAGTCACGTCACTAAACCAAAACAAAAGTCTGCAAGCGAAACCAACAGATGCAAGAAACAACGACATTGTCAAAAGGTCTAAAAGCGGAGACGACTTTTTCTTACCTCTTTTTGATACTCAACATCTGATCGTAAAAAAAGCCTCCTTAACTCAGATCAATAGAACCCAATTAATTGAAAAAGCCGAAGATCGGGAAGCGTGTAAAATAAAGAACAGAACGCAAGAAAACAAAGTGTCACAAAACCAAGCCCAAAAATCCGTAAACATTGAACAGTCAAAAACTCAACATGAACAAGTGTCCAAAAAATCAAACAAAAGAAAGTCTACCAATACCGAACCAAACAATCAAATAAATGAGCAACAATCGAATAACCAGAGGACCGAAAATCAAGTTTATAGCGAGACAATACAAACTAAACCGAATCAACAAGCAGAAGAGCCAGAGCCAATTCTAGTAGATGACCAAATTGATGTTCCGTCGATTAAGTTGAGACTTCGCTAGCGTGAAACAGCGATAATATTTAGCGAATCGGTTAATTCAGTTAGTAACAAAAAAAATTAAACGGAATGTTGACTCCATAGTAAATGAAGAATCAAACTTCAGTAATGAAGAAATCAATGTTGCTAACATTATGTCTGAGATGCCAAATGAAATAAAAAGAAAAGAATTGGAAATTAAATTTAAAGAGCAAACAAATTACGACATTCGAAACGTGAAATTTAAGGTAATATCTAATTTTAAAAATGGATTTTATAATCAAAATGACTTCGTTTGGGTGTTTTCCTGGGCGATTGTTATTTTAAAGAAATGATGAGGCAGACTCTGGTCTTGTCATTTAATTCGATAAAGTTAAAACAAAATGGCTTCGTTTGGGTGTTTTCCTGGGCGATTGTTATTTTAAGTTAGAAAAAAATGACTTCGTTTGGGTGTTTTCCTGGGCGATTGTTATTTTAAGTCAGAAAAAAATGACTTAGTTTAGGTGTCTTCCTGGGCGATTGTAATTTTAAAGGGATAATGAGGCAGACTCTGGCCTTGTTATTTCGATTGAGAAAGTTAGATTAAAATTACTTCGTTTGGGTGTTTTCCTGGGCGAATGTTATTTTAAGTTAAAAAAAAATGACTTCGTTTGGATGTGAGATTGTCTGGTTGATTTTTTTGATAAATTTTAATGTTTAATTTTTTTTATTTTCAAACTCTTTTAGGTTAGATCAATTTTAGATGATCGTGTTAACCCAATTTCAAAGAAGGTCGAGCTCTTTTTGGAATGGCAAGAAGTCATGAGAACGAAATACGGACCGTAAATAATTATCTCAATCATTTTTTCCGATTCCTTTAATTTTATTTTTACAGATCATGGGAATCACAAAGTCGAGTAGATTCGGATATTGTTGAGAGTTACAAAAATTCAAACGGAAAAAGTTTTGGAAAAGCTGTTCCTCATCCTTATTACCCGAACGAGATTTTCGCTTTAGATGGTCAGTTGCCGATCGAAAGCCTTAAGAACAAATCAAAAAATAAATAAGATTATCTTAAAAACATAGACAACGAATTAAAAAAAACACATTTATATAAAACAGACTTTAAAATTAATAAAATTTTTTTAACTTAAACATTTTATTTGTTTTTTTTTCAAAAATCTTGTTTTAATTAGTTCATTTCAAGATTAATCAATAGGCTATAGCAAAGTAAGGAATGAAAATATCAAAATAAAAAGAATTTCAGCTCCTGAAAAAGCTAAATTTTTCTTATTTGAATTTAAGACTATAAATTTGTTTTTAGTTATTAGTATACCGAAATAAATATAGCTATTAGTCAGATAAATTTAAACAGTAAAGAACTAAATTCTTAAGAACACTTATAAATTTAGTAACTTTGAAAAGACTGTTTCCTAAGACCCGAGTCTCGAGTCAAAAGACGTCCTTATTAAGTCTTATTATTTATTTCCATTTTAAGTTTTAACAGCTTTATGATGAAGCACGATAACTCAAGTAAAGATTTATGTTGGAATGATCTTATAAAGACTACGTTAAATTTTTTGATTGAAAAAAATTTAACCGAATTAAAACCTGATGATAAACTTTCAAATCAAGATGGTCCATGGGGCCAGTTATCAGTGTTATTTTTCAAACAACCATTTAATCGAGTTGATGCGCTTTATCTGAGTAAGAATTGGGAACGTGATCGATTTGGTTATAGATCTTCGGTTATGAACATTATAAAAAATCGAACAAAAGTTTCTAACGAATCATTAAATTTTATGGATTTTCATTTTTCTGATAACGAATGGAGAGCAGTACAAGAATATATTTCTTCAGACAAAAATGATCGATCATATTTTACAGCAAAGTTTGATCGGATTTTAGCACAAAAATTACAGGAAAATGGTATTAAGTGTTGGGTTAATTGTAATTACAACTCTTTCTCAAAAAAGAAAGATGTCTTATGGAAAGGTTTATACATTTGTACAGATTGTAAAATCAAATTTTCTATTACAATACCAAGAAACAATCAATTAATTACTATGCTTGTAACTTGGAATCAAGAAATCAATCACCCAGAAAAGATCCCTACTCCCAAAAAACGCATTACTGGAGACGAACGTAAAAAACTTACTTTTGAATTGAAAGCGAAAGGTATCTCGAATTTTATTGCTGAACGTTTTCTTCTAGGAGAAAGTAATTATTATCTTTAAACTATACAAATGTTATTTTAAAATATCATTTTAATTTAAGAAACTGATAAAAAGTCTTATCAGGTTTACACAAAGGCAATAAATGAATTCAATCGCCGATTTCAGTTATCATCAAACTTTATGACAGATGCTGGAACCGCAAAAAATATATATGATTCATTATTTCAAGCAACAGAACCCAACAAGCTTACAGGTTATTTTCAAATAATTAATCAAAATCCTTTAGGAATCATTCTACAATGTGATATGCAGGTAAATTTAAAAAATGTAAATGAATGTTCTAAGTTTTAACTTTTGAACAAAGGCTAAAATGTGGGCTGTTCTCCAAAATGAATATCCAGTTTGTCACATTGATGCTACTGGAAAAATAATGATCGATCTTCCAAGGCAAAAAAAAATTTTGCTTTTTACTATTCTTGCTCGAGGAGAGAAAGAACAAACTACAAATAGGAGAGATAGAATTAACATAGCTGATTTTTTGACAAGTTCATATGATGGTCTCTCAATCGAATTCTTTTTAAAAAGGATAATAGATAACTTTAAACGATATCCATATTTTAGACCACCGAAAGTTATCGTTACGGACTTCTCATGGGCAACAATTAACGCATTACTTGCTGCTTTTAATAATTGCAAAGCGATTCACTATCTTAACTGGTCTTATAAGATTTTAATAAATCACGAAGACGCACTAAGAAATATAATTCCGGTTAAAATTTATTTGTGTTCAACTCATATTTTAAAAAATGTAATCGACGAGTTTAAAAAAAACTATAAAGGATCAAATAATATGAAATTTAAAAGAGATTTTATATTCAGTTTTTCATTTTTGCAAAATTCGATATCCATAAACGAGTTCAACGAATCTTTAATTTCTATTTTCAACATTTACAATAGAAAATATAAAGATGAAAGGCTTAAAAATTGTTTGGCTAAGCTCAAGACTTTAATCGGTACTAGAAATTTAGCATGGTTAAACAGTGTTGCTACGGCAGAAAATATTTTAACTGATCCAGATGACGACGAATATTTTTTTCCAAATGAAGATATTATAAGCTACCAGCTAAACTCTCCATTTACAAAATATTTCGATGATTTGCTTAAAACCGAAGAAGATTCAATAAACAACGATGAAAAAATTGTCAAAAATATTGAAAAAAACGACTATTTTTTCCTAGTTTATTTAAAATTATCAAAAAAAGACTCTATTTAATGCCTTTATGGACAGGTATTTTAATTCATGATTGTTTGAATGAACCAATAACAAGACTTTCAAATAATTCAGTTGAATCATGGTTCGATCATTTAAAAAACGACATATTGGAAACTAACAAAAAAATTAATATTAAACGTCGTTGTTTTTCAAGCGAGATAGCGGCGCCGATTTTTAATGCGATAACATTAAAGTTTGATGATTACAAAATGAAATTTGATAGATTCTCAGATCTTTATGATGACAAAAATCATTTCCAAAAAGAGGAAGAAATGTGGGATTATCGAGAACGTTTCAATCCGAAAAACTCAAAATTTAGTTTAAAAAGGAATAACGTATTCGTAGATCAGTCAACTTTAGATGAAAAATTGGACAATACGCTCCTTGAAAATTGTTTTTCAATAAATTTATTTGATCAACCTAGAGAATTAGCCGAAGGTTGTTTTTTTTATTTTAAAATACGATTTTTTTAACTTAACTTTTAATCAAATTATTAAAATTTGTAGTTACTATTATTGATGCTGGAGAAGAAATTTGTAGAAATCCTGGTGGCAATACTGATATCAAAGGTAAATTATTGAAACTGAAAATTGAATAAAATCTAATGCCATTTTTTTAATCATTAAGATGTACCAATAATAATAGATGATAATATAAATCTTAAAAATGTCCCAAAGCAGATCGAGCTTTCAAATTATGTTTTTTTTAATATTGATTGGATTAAAGTTAAAGTAAAATGTGTCAAAGATCTGATTGAGAATAAGTGTTTAAATGATTCAGTGAGTTAAAACAAAAAAGAATTTTTTTAATGCTATTAAAACTACTTGTTTAGATTATCGACGCGTATATTCATTGCTTGAAGATAAAATATAAAAAAAATTTTATATATTTCGATTTTCATTATGGCTCCCAGATTTATGAAAAGGGAAAGATTGAAATTTTGCCTAATTTTGAAGTATATTCAGAAAAATTATACATATAAACTGATATAAAAATGAAATTTTTATAGTTTGCAAATTATGATTCAGCTATTGGTTTAATTTTTTTGAACCAAAATCATTGGACAGCATTTTACGTTGATTTTGTTTCAAAAAATTTAATTTATTTCAATTCATTTGGTGAAACAAAGAAATAGAAAACAAAATTGTTGAGAAATTGGACGTAAGGAAAATGTTTAATCATTAATTTTATATTTAATTAAAAATTAATTTTATTCTATGAAGTTTTCAAGTGGTTTTGAAGAGTTTAAAAATTTTAAATGGACTTTAAAAACAATAGAACACAAAAAGTAACGTGATTTGTCTTCTTGTGGAGTGTTTGTTTGTATGTTTTACAAGGCTATCGTTTGCAAATTCAAATTCGACAAATTTTGTGAAAATGGATTTCGAAATTAAATATTTGATGAATTAAATGACCGTTTTTTAACTTTTGAACCAATGACTCAATTATGTTATATTTGCGATAATATAATTATCGATGATTCGTATGCAGAATTCTGCCCAAAGCATACCTGTCATAATTCTTGTTTTAGCTATTCTAAAGAAAATAATAGATACAAATGCCCAATTTGCTTTTCTTTTAATAATTAAAATGGAGATGAAATAAACTGAAAAACATTTAGAATAAATACATTTTAAACATTTTTATTCACCTTTATTATTCATTCCTTACAATAGATCAACAATAAGTGTTGGTAATTATATCATTGGAATAGACCCAACAACCGACCTACAACCTAAACCAAAACTCAGCAATTATCTTTTTCTATCATATACTTATTAATTAGCAAATTATACTGCTATTGCTAACATTAAATTGTTAACTAATTTTTTTGTCTTCGAATACCCTTTCTTCGAGCTGTCTATTTAAAAATTTAAACATCTTTTTAGATTCAAAAAATTTTTAACCAAAAAAACATTTAAAACCAAAAATGACATCTAACGATTGTAAAAGAAGAAATTCTGATTCAATCCTTGAAGAAACAACTGAAAAAAGAACGGAATCACGAATTCCTAACGCATTTTTGGTCTCGAATTCCCAAAAAAACACTAAAATGGACGAGACATGAAAGTTAATATTAATGGACATAAGAATTTCCTTAAGGTTATGAATAGCCCAACAGGTACAACATCGCTAGTAAACCTAGAAGACAACATTCAGAAAAAGAGGACGAAATGATGAACTCCTCCTTTTTTGAAAAAATAAAGGTATGCAATTAAAAAAATTTCTAAAATTAAAAATATATTGTTTTTTTTATAGAATAAATCGATTGAATTGATTGAACAAGTGTCTACTTCTATTGTTCAGAAGGTTCAGAATTTTGTTCCTGACACAGAACCAAAAATTAACATTCAAGTAAATTTAAGACTTTTTTCTTACACATGTGGTATAAATTATTTCAATTATTTTTTAAAGTTATTAAATGGTACCTCAACTCCGCTTCACAACAGATCCATGAATGGTGATGAATGTGGAAATTCGCAAAATTTAAACAATGATCTAATAAAGGCTTATGACGAAATCGACGCTTTAAATAACAAGATGATCCTTATGACTTATGAAAACGAAGATGCTATTAATCATCTGAGAACCGAATTTAAAGATTTGGAAGTAAATTCTGTTGAAAAGATAAATTTTAAATAAAAATTTCTTAATGATAATTTTTTAGAACGCATACAAAAATCAATTAAAATCAAACGAACAGCTTTTAAAAGATTTTCAAGAAAACGAAGAAGCTATACTAAAAGAGAAGGCTAATTTTGAAACCGAAGTCGATAATTTTTAGGTTTTTAAGTTCAACAAAAATAAAAATTTGTAAATAAATCATTTTATTTTCAGATCTAAACAATTTTTAAAATACGAAAGAGATAAAGAGGAATTTATCCAAAACCTTCAAAAAGAGTTGATTGAAGTAAAAAATCAACGTAATTCGCTTGAATCACAATTAAAGGGAAGAAAGTGCCCGTACCCAAAATTTGATGGAGAAGGAAACGTAAATTCAGCTCACAAAAAGCACACAACCTATAACAATTGTCCAAAAAGACAAAAGGAAATAGAATCTCACAAGGATTTAGAGCGAGAAAATCGACTTTTAAAAAACGAAAAATGCAAGTTGAAACAAGATTTTGAAGAAGATTTAAAAAGTGAAAAAGAAGCTTTCAATTCAAGATTAATGGATCAAAAAAAAGAAATTAATAATTTGGAAGAAGAAATCATTCGATTAAACAATCAAATTGATAATTTCCAAAAACAAAATACAGATTTAATGGGTGAAAACGGCCACCTAAGGATAAACATCGTAAAAACTGATTCAGAAAAGTAAGACATTAAAATTCAATTTTAAGATAAGATAAGTTTTTAAACTCTTTATAAACTAAAGGGACCAAACGATTCAAAATCAAAAGGCTCAAATAGACCAACTTCAAACACAAGTTACTCAGATACTTAATGAAAACGATCAATTAAAGGTCAACAACAATAATACCGAATCCGAACAGTATTAAAGCTTTTATTTTTATCTAAAATTGAGCATCTTAAATTATAAAAATTTAAAGAGACAAGGCTATACAGGCTAAAAATGCTGAAATTGACCGTCTCCAAAAACAAGTGACTAACTTGCTTGGAGAAAACGGTCAATTGAAGCTCAACAATGTAAAAACCATTAATGAAAAGTAAGCTTTATTAATTAGTTTTGTTATCAGAAATTTAATTTATTTAAAAATATCTTTAGGGAACATACAATTCAAGCCAATAATGTTGATATCGGCAAGCTCAAAACACAAGTTACTAGGCTGCTTGAAGAAAATGACCGATTGAAACTCAACAACAACACAATATCTGAAAAGTAAGACATTAAAATTCAATTTTAAGATAAGATAAGTTTTTAAACTCTTTATAAACTAAAGGGACCAAACGATTCAAAATCAAAAGGCTCAAATAGACCAACTTCAAACACAAGTTACTCAGATACTTAATGAAAACGATCAATTAAAGGTCAACAACAATAATACCGAATCCGAACAGTATTAAAGCTTTTATTTTTATCTAAAATTGAGCATCTTAAATTATAAAAATTTAAAGAGACAAGGCTATACAGGCTAAAAATGCTGAAATTGACCGTCTCCAAAAACAAGTGACTAACTTGCTTGGAGAAAACGGTCAATTGAAGCTCAACAATGTAAAAACCATTAATGAAAAGTAAGCTTTATTAATTAGTTTTGTTATCAGAAATTTAATTTATTTAAAAATATCTTTAGGGAACATACAATTCAAGCCAATAATGTTGATATCGGCAAGCTCAAAACACAAGTTACTAGGCTGCTTGAAGAAAATGACCGATTGAAACTCAACAACAACACAATATCTGAAAAGTAAGACATTAAAATTCAATTTTAAGATAAGATAAGTTTTTAAACTCTTTATAAACTAAAGGGACCAAACGATTCAAAATCAAAAGGCTCAAATAGACCAACTTCAAACACAAGTTACTCAGATACTTAATGAAAACGATCAATTAAAGGTCAACAACAATAATACCGAATCCGAACAGTATTAAAGCTTTTATTTTTATCTAAAATTGAGCATCTTAAATTATAAAAATTTAAAGAGACAAGGCTATACAGGCTAAAAATGCTGAAATTGACCGTCTCCAAAAACAAGTGACTAACTTGCTTGGAGAAAACGGTCAATTGAAGCTCAACAATGTAAAAACCATTAATGAAAAGTAAGCTTTATTAATTAGTTTTGTTATCAGAAATTTAATTTATTTAAAAATATCTTTAGGGAACATACAATTCAAGCCAATAATGTTGATATCGGCAAGCTCAAAACACAAGTTACTAGGCTGCTTGAAGAAAATGACCGATTGAAACTCAACAACAACACAATATCTGAAAAGTAAGACATTAAAATTCAATTTTAAGATAAAATAAGTTTTTACACTCTTTATAAACTAAAGGGACCAAACGATTCAAAATCAAAAGGCTCAAATAGACCAACTTCAAACACAAGTTACTCAGCTAAAGTTTGTCTATTCTTTTTTTTTGAGTCTTTAATAATATGTAAGTATTTTTTTATCAGTGATGAATCTATCCAACAAATTAGAAATCAATTAAACGAAGAAATGCTAAAAAATAACAATCTAATTGATGATTTGTAAATTTTTTAATAATTGAAAATTTTAATAACATAATATTCAATCTAAGTCGTGATTTTAGAAACAAAATTTCAAGCCAATTTCAAGAGTTCAAAAGTCAATATCAAGTGTCTGAATTTGACGAATATGACCTTTTAAATTATGGAATCGTTTTTAATCCAGAAGCATATTCTTCTAAATGTGGTTATCCTGGTTGTGATGGTTCCGGGAATGTGAATGAAAACCATAATAAGCATTACAAGTAGCTTAGATTTTTATTTGCTTTTTCTAATTTTATTTCTAAATAATCTAATTTAATTCTAAAGAGCAAAGCATTGTCCACATAACCCAACAAATAAAATTATAATTGAGCAAAGAAAAAAAATTCACCAGTTAAATCATTCACTTTTAGCCTCCCAAGCTGACTTAAATGATTTGCCTTTGCAGTTATCGGAATGCCTTTTCCATTTAAACGATCTGAAAGAAAAAATTCAAGTTAAAGATCAAGAAATAAATTCATTACAACAGTTCATAGGTATATTATTGTAATTATTTTCAACTTAATATTTTTTTAATTTTTTATTTTAATATTATTTTTAGAAAATCAATTAAATTCAATCGAAAATGATAGAAAATCTTTAAAGAGACCTGCACAAGAAGCTTTTGCTTATTATTCAAGCACCGGCAGTGCTAATGGAAAAGATTTATTTGAAGGTCCGCGAGGAGGTGTATTTTATATAAGCGATAAAGGCAAACCTACGTACGTTAAAACAGGAATCAAAACTTTAGCTTCAGATATGCAAGTTGATTCTCCGAAAAGATCAAATTTAGAGAATGGTCGCATTACTGGAATCGGAAGCCCATTTAAAAAGTTCAATTTTGAAATTGATGGTTCGAAATCTAATGGTCCTTTAACGGTTAAATTTCATTTTTAAAATTTAATTTTTTCTTTTTTCTTTTATTAATCCTTAAAACTTTTTTGAATCTGTTTATGACGTTCGTTTCAGTTATTAGTATGAAATGGTTTTACATTTCATCCTGATATGAACCCTATGATTGTGTCCGATTATCTTGAGGTTTAGAATCGAATCAAGCATGTTTTGAGTTCAAAAAGCTAATTTCTGACAGTAATTTTGATCAAAAATTGATCAAAATACCCAAGAGGTAGATTTAAGAAATGAAATCAGAAATTAGCTTTTTTGGACTCAAAATAAGCTTGTGAAGATTTTGGATTTCAAGATTAATTGGACCAAACCAAGGGGGATTATCAGGATTAGATGTAAAATCAAATCATACTAAAACTGAAAACTAATCGAGACAGATTATAAAAACTAATTTTACCTAATTTTGATTTTTTAAAAAATAAATTATTTAATTTTATCTTTTTATTGATTTTTGCTTACAATACACAAAAACACAAAGACAAACAGAGAAATACAAAATCGACTAAGAATTCGCTATCGTTGTTTGTTTTTTTAAAAACATGCAATATTTGATAAATAATCGTGAGCTCTGCTATTTTCAGCAAGTTAATCTTTTAATAGATCTCTTGTGTACAGATCTTCCATTTCACTAGCCACTTTTTCTTTTGATTGATTATAATCCGGACTATAATTTCGATAAATCCGATCTGCGTCATCAAAAGCTTAATTGAATGGGGTTCGAATATCGTTCGCGATTCTTTCGTATTCCCAGTGTATTCAATAAGTTTTCTAGATGAATTTTTTGTGTTTTCTTAGTGTATTCTTGTTTCTTCGGAACTCTTGAATGTATTCTTTAAAGATGTATTTTTTTAAAGTTTTCTGGAATACATCTGGAAGTATTCTGCAATACACATAAGTATTCTTTGATTTTTCAGGAATACATAATTTTCAAAATTATGTATTTTTTCCTTTTAAAAAACACAAAGAATACATTAAGAATACACTTGTGGATTCATATGTTAGTATTCTGGAAGTAAAGTCGACTCACTTTAATCCGAACTACGTTAATCCGAATTTTTTACCAGTTCGGTTAAAATTTGTCTCCCATTCAGGTCTCCATACATGTAAATGTACGGGTTTAATCCGGATTATTTTATCCGAACTAAATTTTCTGGGTCCGGAAATGTTCAGATTAAAGCGAGCCCACTGTATTCCCATATATATTGCCAAAACCTAGTTTTAAGATTCATTTATAGCAATAATACCGTAGATAAAATTTTATTTTTATAGCTATAAAATGCAAATCTAACTTAACAATATTATTGATTGAGATCAATCAATTTTATTTTTCTGAATTAAGAATCTAAATTAACAAAAAAAATTGAACATAATTGTAATAATTTCAATTTTTAAAAAAATAAATAAACTTTTTAATTTGTTTTTAAAAGATTTTGCTCTGCTCCGACAGAAATTGCTCCAAACTTCAACGTCGCATATCGATTGACCCAATTGAGAATGAAGAAGATCGAAAAAATACAATTCAAAGTATGAATTCACTACTTGATAGAGCTGACAAAATTTAACCCTAGACTATAATCATCAATTTGTCGAATCGAGATTGCTTAAATCGAGTCCACAGGTCTTGTTCTCATAAACTCCCGAAAATTTTTAAAGTTTAACAAAATATTCAAATTTTTGAACCAAAATTTAGACTCGGAAACGTTCAATTTTGTTCTTAAAATCTTTGCTAGTGATGTAAAATTTTCAACTCAAACTCAACTTAACGTTCAAGTTCGAACTTTTAAAATCGTTCGTCCTCAATTCAAAACAAATTTATTCGAAGTTAAACTCGACTTGGAAAAGTAGACCGTGAACGTGTTGGTACATTTAATTTTACAGTCATGGCATCGAATGTAGGAAAACCCGATCGAATGTAGGAGTTTTATGACACGACCAAAGTTTACGTCTATTTGAACGACTTGAACGATGAAGTAATTAAGTTCAATGAACAACTTATAAATGCAAATGTGCGTGAAAAGCTTAGTAGTTTTTGGTCAAAGTCAATGCTGTTGATAATGATTTAGCGGAAAATGGAACTGTTAATTATTTTATAATGCCTTTTAATGATAAATTTTACTCTACGAATGAGAATGACAATTCGATTCATTTTATTTGACGTGATTTATTGCAAGCTAATAGCAAAATTAAATATTTTATTACCAATGGTAACCAAGAAAAAAAACTCATTGTTTGCTGAATGAGTCATTGAAGTCGATATAAGTAAACTTTTTTAATTGTCGGGAGGAGATGCGCAGATATTTTTAATTCGGCGGGGCGAAGGGACGACACACAAAAACATATGTTCATAAACTTCCACTCTTGCAACCTAATAGAGACCAGTTACCTCTTGAACAAGACTTTAAGAGATCCCTAACTTTCGGAAAAGAGATCTTATCGATCATATAACTACAAGCCAAGCGTATTCTTTTATTAGAGATTACTTAACTTCGTATCTAGATACGCTTTCATTCAGTGAATTTAGAACAATATTTTAATGAAGGTCGTCCTCCCATTTTCTCATTCGGACTTGGAACCGGCCAAAAGGGTATGGTTACGACTCCTAGTTTCTGTGGGACGTTCATCATAAACAGTGTCACTCATCCGAGTCCAAGACTTCGAACTCGACGATTATTTAGACTATTATTTAGACCAAGCGTATTAACCCGAAGGAGAATACTTAACTTCATAAAAAAACTCGAAAGCCAATCGAGTTAACGGGACGCATTTTACATCTCAGCTTGCAAGGCAAATTTAGGGAAGAAGTATGACCTTTGCTGGTTACTGTCTAAATTATTTTATTTTGTCATTTTCTAAATCCATATTCGGCTTAAAGAATAATGCTACATCAAGGACAGCCATGATATGATGTCCGGGTAAAATATTTATCTTGATAAATTATTTATTTATTATGTTCTTTTAAAGGGATGATGAGGCAGACTCTGGCCTTGTTATTTCAAGATGGCCTTGTTAAATGACTTCGCTTGGGTGTTTTCCTGGGCGAATGTTATTTTAAAGTGATGATGAGGCAGACTTTGATTTCTTTTTGAATTTAGGTATAAAATGACTTCGTTTGGGTGAATGTTATTTTAAATGGATCTTGAAGATCTTGATTTCGTTACTAGACTATGAACATTTTTCAGACTGTTATTTTATAAAAAAATATTTAAATTAGAAATAAGTTAAATTTGCTTTTTTGGGCATTGTGAAAATTTGTTCAAAATGTTAAAATTGTACAAAAACAAATTCGAAATTCGGAAAAAAAAATTTTTGTTTTTCTTAATGAAAAATAAAAAACATGAAACAATGTGAAACAAAAATTGTTTCACCTAGTTATCTAAAAAAAAAAATTTGGTAATCGATTGCCAAAAAAACATTGGTATTTAAAAATTCATTTGTTAGTTTTGTTAAAAATTTTGTCTTATGACAAAAAAAATTAGAAATTAGTTTTGCATAAAAAAAAAAATTTTATTTTTATTTGAAATTTTTAAACACAAACGAAACCAATAAAAAAATTATTTTTTATTTTTCACAAACCAAATCGACAACATCCTCAACCAAAATAACCTTCAACCAGCCGAGATCAAAATTTACATACAATTGCTCAAATACTCTCTCCAGACTTTGTTAATCTACACCCTCAATCGATCAAACACCCAAAAAGAGGAAAAGGAAATCATCGAAAGCCTCGGGTTAATATACACGTACTTGAACACGAACAACAAAAATTATTTTCGAACAAACTAAATTCGTTCAAGTTGTCAGGCGAATTTAATTTTTATAAACTTCAAGCGTTTAATTTTGTGTCAAGTTTTTTGATCGGATTGGTCAAAATAAATCGTAAAGACTTGCACTCGTTTGTTAACTACACCCCATCAGGGTCAACTCAATTCACTAATTTCATAATCAAGACTCAACAACTTGATAATAAAACCCTACGTAATAAAGTTTGTAAATCAATCGAGTGTTTGTACTATGCAAGTTTGTTGAAAGATGATGTTAAAAAAGTGATTCCTGTGATTGATTCGTTATGTTTTCATTTGACATTGACTTCATTGGGGTATTACAACACCCAAGAGAGTTGGGTGATGAGTTTAGGTCAGTCGTTGAACGTGTTTGCTGATTCAGAGGGTCATAAAAAAAATGAAACGTTTTTGGATTTTATGATTTTGATCGATGCGGTGTTTAGAGTTTTGTGAAATGATGATTCTTGGAATTGGACAATTGTACAGAGATCGATTTTAATGATGATTGAAACAAGCGAAGTTGTTTCAGGTTCGAGTTTGATCGATCAATTTGATGAGAGTCATGATCATTTGTTAAGACCGTCACTTGTAAACAATGCTTTGTTTGATTACCTAGCGGAGAAGTTGAGTCATTTGTGTTATGAAAGGAGTTGGTATGCTAAAAAAGCAGGGTGTTTGATCATAAATTTGTTGATTGACCGTATGCCGTTGGTTTGGAGTTTAGGACAATGTTTTTTATTTGTGAAATCGGTCATGTTTATTCTTGTTGCTGTTAATGGTGAAATTTCAAGTGGTGCTATCGATGTTGCTAAAGAGACACTTGATAAATTGACAAAGATATGCTTTCAAAAGTTTAATTTCAGTCTTTTGAATGAAGAGACTCAATTGGCGGGTCAATTAAACGAACTTCAAACAAAAGCGATGAATGATGTCACAAAAGAGCTCATCAAACAGGTAACTATATATTCTGTTAAATGCAAGGGTCAGGGGAGACCCAGGGAAGTATCACATATCACTCTTGCATGTCTAAATTTAACATTGATCTTCACAAGGCTTCTAAATTTTTTGTCAAATTTACTTAATTTCGATTTCTAGGAGACAAGTATCAATCGAGGGTGACTTCGATTTTTAAATTCTTGGTCTTAGGATCAAGAATTTGACCTTTGACCGACTTGAGTCCGATCCGTAAAGCGGCTTTAAATAGCTTAGCGTCGTTCTATCACCTTCTCGAACAACGTGAACAAATCCTAAGTATGCTACAAAAGTCACTTGAGAACCCGGTCCAAGACATCCAAGAAGCTTCTTTCAATTGTCTCAAAAAATTCAACAAAAACACCGATAGCTACGCAGCACAGTGCCGTCAGACCCAAGGGGCGTCTCAAGATTCAGTGAGTACTTGTTGAGTCTAAACTAGTCGAGACATCGATACCTCTTGTTCTAAAGTATGAGAAAATCTTTGGACTTGAGATAAGCGAAAAATTCGTGAACCGTTAAGTGAGTTTTTGAAACGATTCCCAATCGAGACCCTCAAGTATTTATTACACGCTAAACGGATAAAGGACATGTACTTTTTTAGATTTTTTTTGTATTTAATTAAACGACAAACAGTTCCATTTTGTCAAATATTTAAAACTGAACCCAATCGATTGATTCAAATGTTAAACGAATCGCAGACTTTGTTAATAAATGGTCTTAATCAATCGAATAATTATTTTATTAATAAATCAAATCAAATTTTGTATTTGACAATTGTGATTATTTATCGTTTGATAAAGATTGAAATAAACAGGTGAGTCAGATATATTTTTAGAGTCTCTCTTTTGAGGATTGAAATCAATCAAGCGAGAAGTTAAGTGTAAAATAAGGGGTTGGTGGGGGAGGGTAAGAGAGATAGAGAGCTTCGATGGTGTAGTGGTTATCACATCTGCTTTACACGCAAAAGGTGGGTATAATAAGACAAATATGAAAAATGTGCCTTTATTTTGCACGCTTTTAACCAATAATGGGAGCAGTAAAATATTTTTTCAACTCGATTTGGGACTAAGTATCAATGGGAGCTTTTTGGCTATCAGGCAATGTCTTTGCATAACTGGTATCTTTTTCCAATCATGAGTTCTTGAATGTTTTAACAAAGCACCATGACATGAGGATGAACTAAACTTTCCTTCTTGATTGATTGAGAGATGAAAAAAATTAGATCAGTGTTGCCGGCTTGACGAACGCTTTTAAATGGTTCAATAGAGGGTTACTTTGCTTTATAAAATATTACTGTTGGAATAAACATTGGACCCTAGGGTACAACTTTAGAGACTTTTTGTTCGATAAAAAAATTCCATCGGACTCGTCTAGAGCGTTAAAAATCGGGAAAAAAAATTTCAGTTTCAAAAATTGATGATTCTGGAGACAAGGATAAATCGAGGGTGACTTCGATTTTTAAATTCTTGGTCTAAGAGTCAAGATTGGACCCCAAGGTACACTTTAAGATACGTTTTGATCGATCTAATAATTTCATTGCACTCACCTTTAGTACTAAAAAATGAAAAAACGTTAATGTTTCAAAAATTTCAAAAACAAATTTGGTGATTCCGATTTTAGGGACTCTAGTACACAAGAATGAAGGATCAAAATAAACCTGTTTTATATACCAAAATGAAGCTGAAAGTGTCTTCTACACGTTTACGTCAAAATTTGGTTGACCTGATTTTCAGACATGATCCCAAGAGGGTTCAAATCGGACAAATCATAAGAGAAACACCTTGAAATTAGGCTGCTCAAAAAGTGTCCAGGCTAAAATATGATTTTTGAACCTCGTCAAAAAACTGATTTTCTTAGGTTTTCGACGTCGTAGATTACACCTACACTGATTTTTTGGTCGGAATTGGAGTCCAGTCGTGCCCCATCGGCGCATCATAAGCTTGTGTACAGCTTCGATTTCCTCCATATCTTAAAAGTCTTTATTAATTTTTATTTTTTTAAAGTGCATGGTTACAGTCTCAAAATCAACTAATCGAAGTTTTACTCAAAATTTGGTGCGATGACAAATTCCATGAAAAGCACTCCCAAATCGACACAATTCACTACATCTATTGGAAAGAACCAATGTACATGCTCAAGATCCTGCTCAAATTTCATCAAATTCAACTCGAATTACAAAAAACATCTCAGTCAACTTATCCGTCCAACATCGAACTCTTGTTCAAATTCCTAATCGCGTTTCAACATAAATCTCTCAATCAATTTGAATTTTTTAAACTCTATTTGAGTCAAACAGTCGCCAAGGATTACCCAAACGAGATCAAAAGGGACATCTTCTTCACTTTTGTGCAAAAATTCACCGATACAACTGACCCAATCTACACACAACGTCTCAAATCCTCGATACTTCAGTACGTACTAATCCCTTGTTTTACCCATTCGTTCGAGCAAAACGAACACGTTGCATTGATCGGGGGTCCACCTAGCCCGGACACTGATTCCACTTACAACGTCATATCAGTCTTTATAAACAAAGTTGTCGACCCAGATCAACCGTACGCTAGCTCAGACTCAGTGCGAATATTCCTACTCAAATTATCGTCTCTATTCGTTCAACAAGCCCACGATTACATCCATGATGTCAACAACAAAAAACAAGGTACCAAACTCCGACGACTAATGACCTTTGCTTTGCCTTGTCTACACGCCAAAACATGCGTTGACCCTTTCAACAAATACCACGGTCTCTTACTCCTAAGTCACATTATCTCAAAATTTGCTTTCCACAAACGAATCGTGTTCCAAGTCACAGTTTTTTGAAATCAATCGTTCCCTCAGCTAAGTCACTTGATATATATCATAGTCCGGTACTTTAAAGTGTTTTATTTCATTAGACACTCGTTGATAAATCAATTATTAGTCGCTTTTCAAAAAGTCGGTCTCTCTCAAAACGAGAACCGATTGTTGATCATTGTTTTATGCGAGACAATACTCAAGCGGATGGCTCAACGTAAATTGGATTCAGAGAACCCAAACTTTGATCAAAATCTTAAACAAAAACATGCGGATATTTTTAAACCATTTGACAAACACATTTGTGATTTTATAATGAATTTTTTTATTCGTTTTGCATGTCAAATGGGATCACAAAGCCAAGAGTGCACGGCAAACACAAATTTAAACGAACAATTATCAAAAAAATGCATTGTACTATTCGAAATGACAATTCGCAACGAATTGTTGAACAACTTTGATCTTAAACTTGAGACCTTAGACAAGTTATTGACAGGATTGGAGTCGACTTTTGCTCAAAATCCTCTTGTTAACAATAAACTTGGTGTTCAGAGTACCACTAGTTCTCAAATAAACCTAAATCAAGTTTACATAAGTCTTTAAATTTTGGGCATCCTAGTTGATACTTAAAAATTTACACCGTGGTCTTCAATATTGTATCACAAGCACAAACGTCAAGATTATTAAACTAACTTCGAATATTATCGAAAAGTTGATGTTGAGTCTCCCTGTTGAAGTGTTTAATTTACCTGATACGGAGCCATCTGACCCAGTGTACACATTATTGGGTCAACCTGATGGGGTCTTGTGTCGAATGATACTCGAAAGTTTTGCTTATTACGAAAAGCTGAGTCTTATAAGCTTAACAGAGACTGCGACTCTTAACTTGGGGATCGAAATTTTGACCAATTGTTTGGGTTTGATAAAAAGTGCGTCTGTTAATAACCCACAGTATATTGCCCGGTTGATGGTTCCAATAATGAAAGTTTTACAAAAGTTATACCGAGATCATTTAAACTCGATAAACACAATTGGACAGTGTTTGAGCAGTCCAGACGGGTCGAATATAATTCAAGCGCCCAATTCAGTTCAAGTTTACTCGTTCACCGAGTTGATTATACAAGTCATTGATTTGGTTAATAATCGAGTTGGGGTTATGAGTATTGAGATGAGAAAGTTGTTAATCAATCAAATATTGGTTAGTCTTATCGAAAAGTCAATAGATCTTTGTTTGGTCAAGTTCTTGTGTAATTTGATTAATGATTGGATCAAGATGAATAATGTAACGAATAATGTGTTGTTGAATCAAATACCAACGATGAAAGAAAAACTTGTTTTGTTACAAAAATTGACCACTGTAATTGACAAAAAGTTTTCTGATAGTCAAGACATTCAAAAGTTGTATTTAGAGACGATTAGTTATGTGTATCAAAATGAGTCCTATGTAACACAATCTGAATTCAAGTGTAAATTAGAACAAGCATTTTTGTTAGGTCTTAAAAGTTCAAGTGTTGAAATGAGAGACATTTTTTATGATTTATTTATTTAACAAAAATTTTCAATCAAACGATTTGTATGAGAGACTGTTTTGTTATTGTGACACAAAATTGGGAGCTATTCGGTGCTTATTATTGGATTAGACAGTGTATTCAACTTACTCTCGGGTCTTGTTATAACATGAGTTATGTCAATAAGTTTAAGACTCGTTTTTTAAGTTTGACTGAAGCCCAGAGTCTGGGAGTCATTCAAGACGACTCGGAGTTCGGCAAAATGGTTGAACAAATTGATGAACTTGATGAACAGGTCTTGATCGCTCCACTTGAGCTTGATCTCGATTACAATAAAAAAAGTAAGTCGATTTTTTCACAGCCTAATGTCATGGTGCCTTCCTTAAACATTCAACAAGTCTTGATTGGAAAGGGTTATCTGTTATACCAAGATAAGGTCTGATAGCTAAAAGGATCCTATTGATGCTGGAATTATTATTGAACCGAAAGTTTATTTTCTTGATCCCTTGTTGGGCAAAAACGAGCAAAAAAAAAGACATGTTTTCATTCAAACCCTATTTATCAATATGGGCAACCCCATTCCCATATTTTTTTAACATCTACTTCAGTAGAGCTGTAATCTACACCCTCGAAAACCTAAAATAATCGTTTTTTTGGTTAATCTGAAAATCAAAATTTTAAGCTAATCCATTTTTTAGCAGCCTAATGACCTGGTGCTGTTCTTAAACATTCAAGAAGTCATTATTGGAAAGAAAGATGAAATGACCCAAAAAAATATAGAATAATAAATAGAATATTTATAAACTATATTGATTATATTCTATTGGATCGGTTATATCAAGACATCGTCAGATAGCGAAAAGGTTCCCATTGATGCTAGGACACTTATCGCTCTCGCTCTATCAATACAAGGCTTCTAAATTTTTTGTCAAATTTATATTATTCAGATTTTTGGAACACAAGGATCGATCGAGGGTGACTTCGATTTCTAAATTCTTGGTCTTAGTATCAACATTGGACCCCAGAGTACAAGTTTATTTAATTTTTATAATTCTATATAGCTGACTCTCTGGTAATAAAAATATAACAGCATTTAGGGCCCGACGGAACTCAAGGTCAACCGAGGTATATCATCGATATAAATTTACTTAATTTCGATTTTGAGGAGCCAATGATCAATCTAGGGATATTACTATTTTTGAAAAATTGTTCTTAAGATTAACAGTAGATCCCAAGGTAACACTTGGAATATTTTTTCCTCGATGTAAAGTTTCTAATGGACTCATCTTAAGTGTTTAAAATCATAAAAGCGTTAAATTTTCAAAATTTAGAACTAATCCAATTTTTTTTTAAAAGTTGACTTCATCAAGCATGTACGTACGCAAAGAGTCGACCATATTAATCACTCATATCAGTGAATTGCAATCAAAAACAATTTACGCGTTGATTCAATCGTTCTAAGACGTTCAACTATTCACAATTCAACTTTCAAACCTTGATCATAACAACTAGTTCAACGATATAATTTCAATTTGTGAAAAAGATGATTCTAGTCTACTTAAACTTCCTTGTTACAAGACCTTGACCGACTTGAGTCCGATCCGTAAAGCGGCTTAGAATTATTCACGTTTTTCGAGATGGTGATAGAACTACGCAAGACACGTTAAAGTCGCTTTACGGATCGGACCCAAGTCAGTCAGGGTATATTAACTTCAATTCAATTAAAAATGAACATGAGTCTCACATTTTTATTTAAAAAAAAAGCAGGAATAAAGCACTGCTCCGGGTTACTAATTGTATTCAAAATTCTTAACAGAAATATATTAACATTAATTAATGAAATTAAATAAAATGTTTTTTAGAAATTCACAAGAATGGATGTAGTAGAAAAAGATATAGTCGGAAAGAGGAAAGGGTTCGAAAGATTCTTTTTGTTCAAATGCTATTCAGCCCTAAAAAAAAATGTGGATGATTTCGATTTACAATTCAACCAAAAATCGTTTTTAAATTATCTGAAGGGTAAGGTTTTTAGGCTTAAATAAAACTTGAAACATTAATGATTTTTTTAAAGAAAACGAAATTGTTTTTTTTGATGTAGAGAAGCTTTCAAATGACGAGCTTTTTATGTACATTATTTTCGACACATCTAATAAGTCTTTTAAATTATATGATGCCGAAAAAGATTTTGATTTCAACATTCAAACAGCTTTTCAAGACTGTCAAAAAGAAAAGGTTGATTATTAAAAATGAAAATTATCCAAAAATCAAAAATTAATTGTTTTTAATTGAAGGACGCAATTGAGGCCGAAATAAAACTATTAAGTAGTTTGTCAATTTTCAAAAGAATTTTTAGTTGTTCAAACTCAACAACTGATTCTGGATCTTCTTCATCAAAAGTAAGAAAAAAGAAAGCTAAAACAATCATAACAAAATTAATTATTAAATCTAGAAGTCAAAAAGTACACTAAATAACAATAGAGCCAAAAATTGTTTTTTCCGATGTAAGATTTTGTACGCGATAATTTTTGATAATTTAATTACAAAGTAAGAGTTCAAAAAAATTAATGAAGGTAAACTTTCAATAAAAAAGTAAGAAAAAAACTAAATTCTTCAAACTTTATTTTTAAGATGAAAATATTTTGCCTGATTTCAGAAAAGATGAATTTGCATTTGCAGACAATGTTATTTATAATTTTGAAAAAAAACGATTCGAAATCGAGAAGGATGAAATTGCAATCGAATGTTTTTACAGGAAACTAGTATCGGAAAAATATCTAATAATGATTGAGCAAAAACAAATACTCTCTGAAAAAAAAATTCAAAAAGACACCCTCAATCTCAATCTTCAACAACAAGATGAAAGTTTGCAAATGCAAGAAAAACAAAAAAGCTCAAACGATCAACAAGCGGACACTACTCGGACTCAACAAAAAAACTCAAACGATCAACAAGATACAAGACAGACAATTAACATAGACCAAAATCAAACTCTAACAACAACTCAAAATCAAAAAGGCTCAAACGATCAACAAGCGGACACGACTCTGAATCAAAACAAAAAGCAAAAACAGATAACAAAACCGAATCAAAATCGAAAAGGCTCAAACGATCAACAAGCGGACACGACTCTGAATCAAAACAAAAAGCAAAAACAGATAACAAAACCGAATCAAAATCGAAAAGGCTCAAACGATCAACAAGCGGACACGACTCTGAATCAAAACAAAAAGCAAAAACAGATAACAAAACCGAATCAAAATCGAAAAGGCTCAAACGATCAACAAGCGGACACGACTCTGAATCAAAACAAAAAGCAAAAACAAATAACAAAACCGAATCAAAATCGAAAAGGCTCAAACGATCAACAAGCGGACACGACTCTGAATCAAAACAAAAAGCAAAAACAGATAACAAAACCGAATCAAAATCGAAAAGGCTCAAACGATCAACAAGCGGACACGACTCTGAATCAAAACAAAAAGCAAAAACAAATAACAAAACCGAATCAAAATCGAAAAGGCTCAAACGATCAACAAGCGGACACGACTCTGAATCAAAACAAAAAGCAAAAACAGATAACAAAACCGAATCAAAATCAAGTTCAGACGAAATCAGACGATAAACATGAAGATGCGAGCCAAACACAAAATCAAAAAAGATCAAAAGAAAATGAAATCGACTTGAGTGTATCACATCATGAACTCCAAACTATTAAATCCAAGAAGCTAAAACGTCTTTTAGTTAAAAAAATACAAATCGAAGAGCAAATACAAAACATAGACCAGACCGAGACGAGTCAAAACCATAGTTTAGTTGAAAAACAAATACAACTTTCCGAAACAGATAAAAACAGTCAACAGGACCGAACGGATGATCATTCTTTTGAAATGAAGTTAAGATCTAGAAAACGTCCGTGTTCAGAAAAAAATACTTCAAGTACCCCTTTCACTTATTTCCTAATTTTTTTTTTAATTAAAAGTTTAAAATACTTATTTTTAAGATAATCTTAATGAGTCAGAAGCAAATCAACATAACGGTATAGAGTTTGAAGTTGCAAATATCATAGCTGATATGCAAAGCCTTAATTCCGACCCAACAAATAAAGATTATTTATCAAAAAAAGAGCTTAAAAGAAAAGAACTCGAAGAAAAATTCAAATTAATGACAAATTACGATATTCGCAATGTCAAGTATAAGGTGAGATTTAAAGCATTTAATAATTTTTACATTAAAATTAAATCGTTTAAAAAAGCATTTAGCAAAATTCGTCATGGGGTTTTCCATGGCGGGTTGTGATTAGAAGTAACGATAGTTCAGACTCTGGTTCTATCATTGCTTTTAAAAGGGACATCATATAGCGAAATTCGTCATGGGGTTTTCCATGGCGGGTTGTGATTAGAAGTAACGATAGTTCAGACTCTGGTTCTATCATTGCTTTTAAAAGGGACATCATTTAGCATAATTAGTCATGGGGTTTTCCATGGCGAGTTGTGATTAGAAGGAACGATAGTTCAGACTCTGGTTCTATCATTGCTTTCAAAAGGGACATCATATAGCGAAATTCGTCATGGGGTTTTCCATGGCGAGTTGTGATTAGAAGTAACGATGGTTCAGACTCTGGTTCTATCTTTACTTTCAAAAGAACTTTAAAATCATTTATTTTTTTTTTTTTAAGTACAAAGAGATTCTTGATGATAGAGTTAATCCAATTACTAAGAAAGTTGAATTATTGCTTTCATGGCAAGAAGTGATGAAAACACATTTCGGCTCGTAATTTAAAATAATTTTATTAATTTCTTATTTTAAAATTTTTAATAACTTCAGATCTTGGGAATCAATTAGCAGAGTCGATGCTCATTCGTTCATCGCTGATTATGAGATAAAAAACGATAAAAATCTTGGCTTAAAAAATGTTCACCCTGTTTATCCAAATGAACCTGAAGCAAAAGAAGATTTCATATATGCTGATGAATTGACCAGAGAACAAAATGATCTTGCAAATGAAATTTTTTCCTTGGATGGGCAAGGACCATTAGAAGTTAAATCAAAAAAAACAAAACGAAGAAAATTTTCTTAAATGGCTTATAAAATTAAATAAGATAAATTCAAGAATCAATTCAATAAACTTAATAAATTTAAAAATCGTAAAATAAATTTTTCAACCTATTTTAATTCTTTTTTATCTAAAAATTATTCGCGTAGAATCGGATAGATCAGTAATTTTTTCTAAAATATTGTGAGTTGATTAAAAAGTTGTGGTGTTTTTAATCTGGTCAACAGATACTTGCCCTTAATTTGTTATAAATTACTAAATCAGCCTTGTGTTATGAGAAGTAAAAAGTTTGATCGATAAATGAAGAGCTTTTTTTGTGCATTCCGTCCATTAATCTTTCAGTATGTTAAGTATAAAAATCAAGAATTTTTTTTAGATTTAAACCTAAACCTAGATAAATTTAAACTTACGGAACGAAAAGGGAAAATTTTTAATCGTAAGTGAATTTTTTTAATAAACTTCGAAAAAGACTTAACCAAATCAGAAGGACTTCTTCTAGGACATCGTATAGAACAGATCAACATCAGGTGCAAGAATTACATATAAAGCTGATGGGCTGATGGGTATTTTTGATTTTTAGTCTAAGCAATAGTTTCACAGCATCTTTAAAACAGACTATTCAAATTTTATTATTTAAAAAAATTATTAACCTTATGTTTTAGGTAATCAGCTTTCATTTTAGCGGAATCAACTCAAACTTTCTAAGAAAATCCCGACTCCTATAAGTCCAATTTTTGGGGAATAAGACCAGTTAAAATAAACGTAATAGGCTGAAAATAAGTAAATTTTAATGATGCTGTGAGCCTAACTAAGCATATTCTCAAATAACGACGCTTTGTAATTTGTAATTATTTAGAATTGTAATCCTGCATTTTAAAAGCTCTGATCCTTATTGTTTGAGAATTCGGTAAAGTTTTAGGGTTTGATCCTATGAACTAAAATCCAAAGTTAAGTATCAAGTGCTTAAATCAAAGAAATTTCCAAAATTGATGATTAAATTAAAACTAAATTTCGTCCAATTTTTTCTCTTGTAAATTTAACTAATTTTTATTAATTAATTTTAAAAAAGATAAAACAGCGTCAAAAAAATGGAATTAATCTCGACATCAATTTATGGAATAGTCTTCCAAATGAGTTAGTTACAAAAATCCGTGAATACGTTTTGAAATCTCAAAAAAAAGATCTTGAATCGCATTTAACGAACATTGCATTTTTAAAATATAGAACGTCGTTACTGGATAATATTAAGTTTATTTGCGACGGCTATAATTTATTAATTAAAATCGAACAAAATTATATTAATGTGTCAAAATATCCATTTTTCCGTTTCAATAAAAAATATGATTTTATTTCTCTTGACTTAGAAAAGGATCATCTCAGAGATTTAATTCAGAAACTTGTTTTCCCGGATGATTTTGAAAATGCTTATATTTCAGGTGGACACTTTTCGAAATACAATCGAAATCCAATATCCATTCGTTTTACTCGATTATTTAATGTTCTGAATGAAGAAAAAGACATTGATTTATATATTTCAACCAACATCAAGTCGATTATATGCTGCGAAGTACTCGAAAAAACTAATCGTTTACAAGAAACGAAATAATACATACAGATTTTCGAGCTTTAAAATAGTTGAAAATGATTTAAAGATAAATTTTATTTTTCCAAATCTTAAAAAGGGTTTCACGTTTCGGTGTTTGTTAGAGGAATTTGACTTTGACTTTTCTAAAGTTTTTTATTGCTATCAATCCGATTCAATTTTCGCTCATTTACATCTTTTTGATAATTTTATTATGCTAAAAGAAAATTATTTTCAAAATTATAAGGTGAATGGTCTAAATGTGTATCAATCGAAACTTTTAACGTTAATGCGATTCTATTCGATTTCAAAAGAAAGACTTACCGAGTCTGACATATCATGTGAAAAAACAGATTTTTGGCGATTTGATTTGACACGATTTATCAAATATGTTTTTAAGGGATTTTATAACTCTGACGATATTCAAATTTTGACAGAAATAATATCATTTTTTGAAGAGCCTCTAATACAATTTTTAATAGATTTCTACCAAAAAAACTAACTAATAAATTTTTTTTTGAATAAAAGATTTCTTTGAAATTTTTACTTTCGAATTTATAATTTGACGATTATAACAATGTCATACATATAGCAATTAATTCTCTAATTGATAAAGAATATTCTCCGTCTAGATTTAAAAAAAACAAATTGATAAAGATGCCTAGAAATACCAATTTTGACGATTTCGAAAGTCTCGTATCAATAACAGTTGATTATATGATCGTAAATGACCTGAAAAATCTTGAAGGAGGGTTTCGTTGTGAAAATTCTCATTTTAAAAAAATCGCAGATCTATGCGGCGTTTATAATAATAAAGCCCCAGTGAATCTTTACACCAAATGGAATAGGAACGATCATAATTATAGATCCAAAGTTCTTGAAGTTCTGAATGGAGAACAGCAAAGATCGTCAATCACAACCGATCAAGTCAAAATATGGTTTGATCATAACGAATGGCTGGAATTGTCAAATTTCTTTTCTGAAGGTTCTAGACCAAAAATTTTGGCATCAGCTAACAAAACTTTAGCTTCCAAGTTTAAAGCAGTTGGTATAAAGTGCAGTTTTAAACTTAATAGCAATAATACTTTTACAACTTCGAAACGACATATTCCAGGTCATAAGTTTTGGAATGGAAAAATTAAATGTACTCAATGTGGAAATGAAATGAATGGATATATTATTAAGAAACCTTTAAAAAATTATGGGATAGAGTTTATCTTTGATTGGAATGGAATACAGTGCTCTGAAAATGCTGGCCTTCCTAAAAAACAAGTGAAAGGAGACAAAAGAATTTTGATACAACATGAAATATGTTCAAAGGGTGTAATAAACTTTATGTCAGAGGCAAATTTTTTTGGTAATTTATAAATTTAAAAAAAAAAAGCATTCTTATAAATTTTTATTCTAAAAGATGACGGTGAAAAAAAATTAATCTCGTATGACAATCTTAGAAAACTTAAAAGCTTATTCCGACATCGTTACCAAATGTGCAATGAAATGAGGTTTGATGGCGATGCAACTAAAAATTTTTTTGATTACTATCTTCGCAATCCTAAAAAAGGTATTCAAGGTTACGTTCATGATATTGATTCTAATCCTTTTGGATTTGTTATGCTTTCGGAAATACAAGTAAAATTAAGAAAAAATTAAATATTTTATTCCAATTTTTTTTATTTATTTCTAAAGCTTAAAATTTGGGCATTGATAGAAAAATATAATCCAGTTTGGTTTTACGATTCAACTGGACGTGTAATGGCGAAATACAGAGATCAAAAAGATATTCTTCTCCATAGCTTGGTAGCTCATGACTTTATAAATGAAACTTTAGTACCAATCGGAGATTTCGTTTCTAGCCAGAATGACAATATAAATATAGGCCTTAAATTAAGTAAAATTCTCTTAGAAGCTAAGAGATACAATTTTTTTAAGAAGCCATCGATTGTTGTCACTGATTTTTCTTGGGCAAATATTCATGGTTGTATGTTTGCTTTCAATCAATTTGAGTTTATTGATTATTTGAGAGTCTGTTTTGCCATTCTCGTAAAAAATGAAAACATTGATCTTTGCTCAGCCGAAAAAACAATTATTTATCTTTGCTCAACTCATTTTTTAAAAAACGTAATCGACGCAACTGACAATGAATTACGCTATAGAGAAAAGACACGACCAACGATCAGAACAATTTTTATATTTTGTTTTTCGCTACTGCAAACATCCCGAACTTTTAAATCGTTTAGTGAAAACCTAATAGATATCCGAAATATTTTCAAACGTAAATTCAAAGACAGAATTTTCAATCAAAGCATGGTAAGATTACAATTACAATTAATTGATCGAGAATCTGAATGGTTTAAAAATATTTGTGAAACAATTGATTATGAACAGGATGATGAAGATGCTCCAACAGATATTTTATTATTCGAAAAAAATGAAAAAGAACCTAATTTCTCAAGGGATTCCCCATTCACTTCCTATTTTGAAGAACTTTTAAAAAAAGATTTTGAAATGGATACAAATTCTGTTTTTGAAAAAAACATTTACTATTTTCCGTCTTTATTCGAAATAATAAAAAAACGACTATATTTAGCCCCACTTTGGTCTGGATTTATGATTAATAAAGTTTTCCCACAAAAAAACAGAATATCAAACAATCCTGTTGAATCGTGGTTCAAACATCTCAAAAATTCCATTCTCAATGTTAATAAAAGAATACGTGGATCTCGACTTCTTTTCTGCAATGAAGTGGCGACACCATTATATTTTTTCCTAAAAAAACATTATGAAACATATTATGAAGATCAATTCAATTTTTCATTTAATGGAAGTAAGCATCATTATAAAGCGAAATCTAAAGAACAATGGTCAACAAAAGAACCTAAAAAAAAAGAAGCAAAATATTTCGAAAACTCATTTCGTTTCGACTTATTTGAAAGCAAAAAGGCTAATAATGAAATCGACGTACAAGTCATTAACGAGATTAATTTACAAAACCAAGATTTTTTTGAAACTTATCAAGATCCATTTTCTCCAAAATTTATACAAGAATTCAAAAAGGCAAACTCTTTTTTTAAAGAGTTTGAAAAAAAAGAAAAATGCTCTAATAATCAGAAAAAAACAAGTCCTGTCAATTCAAATACAAATCACTCATTTAACAATTTTTTTTTTTACAAAATTGGCCAGTTTCTCGTTAGATTTATCGACATGAAAGAACTTAATTCAAATTGTTGGCTTAATGATATAGTAATTTTAAATTATCAGTATTTAAAATATTTATATTCAATTTGTTTTAGATTTTAGAAACGTACGGAACTTGTCTTAGCATGATCTTAAAAAAAAAAGTATTAAGAATAAGTTCCTTCCGATTGACAGAAATGTTTAATTCTGATTTTCAAAAACATTTTTACAAATATAAAGTATATTTTGACAACTAAATTTATAAAAATTTGTTCAAATATCGTATTTTTCAGTTTTCAGACTTCACCGGAGTTTATGGATTTATCAACGAGAATGGGAACCATTCTCATGTTCTCATGTACATTGGAATCTCATGTACGTTGATTTTCGAGAAAATCTTTTTTATTATCTTGACCCAAAAAAACAATATGATCAGATTGACGAAAATGGAAAATTAAACAAAAAAAGTCAAATATTTTTTGAAAAATGGGTGTAGGTATAAAAATAAAGTCTTTTTAACTGTTGACGCTATTTTTTTTTAAATAGGAAATCATCTAAAAATCATCCAGATTTAAAGTCTCGAAAGTGGAAACTTGCCGAGCCAGAACATGCCTATCAAATTGATTCAAACAACTGTGGGGTTTTTGTTTGCAAATTTTTGAAACGGTTATTGAAAGGAAAGAGTTTAACCTTTGATAGCGATGAAAACGCTTTAATAAGATTCAGGTTTGAAATCAGCAAAACAATTAAAGAATCTTCCGAGCATAATTTCTGCTCAATTTGTTGTATGGTTTTTAAAGAAAATGATTTTATGAGGGCAAAAAATTGTTTTCATAAATATCACTTAAATTGTCTAGAAAAATTTTTTGGTCCGAGCAAATGCGAATTATTGGAATGCCAACAATGTTCTAATTAATAAAAGTATATGCTTTTTTAAAGATAGAAATAAATATATGAAACTTAATTTTTAAAATTTGTTTTTTTGATTTTATGAATACTAAATCTGAAAATTGAACTTTTAAAGAGTTCAATAAAATATTTTTAAGATAAAATAAAACCAAAATTATTAATAGTAATTTTAATCAAGAAGAAAAGAAATATTATATTTACCGATTTTACGAAAATGTCAAACGACAATAAGCGAAATTACCAAGAATCTAATACTTCATGCGACTTTAATGGCAACAATACTGAAAAAAATGGAGGAATTACAAAAGCTTTCATGATTTCTGCTACCCAAAAGCCAGATCATATTCAGGATAATCAGAAATTGAAGCATTCTGATGGATCGAAAGTTTTTATCAAAATTCAAAGTAGTCCAAAAAATCTAAATACTCCAGTTTTTTTTCATGATGGGAACCAAATTAAAATAAACGATAAAGATGCCCAAAATTTTGGAGAAAAAGATTCATTAGTTTCATCCTTCTTTGAAGAGATTATGGTTTGTAAATTTTTTAAAAAACTTTCAAATCTTTAAATTTTTCAAATCATTCCATAGAATAAGTCTTTTGAAGTCGTTGATAGTATTTCAAAAAGCGTTATCAAATCCTTAAAAAATGTTGTTGATCATGTTGTTGATATGGTGGAAGACTTAAATTCATCCCAGGTAATAATAAAGTTCCAATTTAAAAGATATTTAAAATAGTAAATGAAATTAACTAAGGTTAAAATACAAGTTTCTTCGACACCTTTGAATGTTTCAATTGATTTGTCGGAAGTGGAAGGTATTGAACCAATAAATGATGAATTGATACGGTCAAAAATAGAAGGTATTGAACCAATAAATGGTGAATTGATACGATCAAAAATAGAAGAACTTTTGAAAACACTCGAAGAAAAAGAAGAAGAAGATTTTCGAGAACAGTTAAATGAAGGGCAAGAATATCATCGAAAAATGATTGACTTTTATTGCAATGAAATTGGGATTTTAAAGGTATTTCATAACTTCTATATATTAAGCTTAGTTAAAATCTTTTTATTTTTCTTTATTGAAAGCTTAAAAATATCAAATAAATTTTTTTTTAAAGTTTGGATGAAAACAACAAGCTAAAAACATTCCAAGAAGAACTAGAAAACAAACTCATATCAAAAGAAAAAGAATTAAACGAGGTTCAAGAGAAGCATATTTTGGCTATTAAAAACAAGTATATTAAAGCACTAAATATAAAAATTCAGCAAAATTCGTCATGGGGTTTTCCATGGCGAGTTGTGTTTAGAAGTAACGATGGTTCAGACTCTGGTTCTATCGTTACTTTTAAAAAGGACATCATTCAGCAAAATTCGTCATGGGGTTTTCCATGGCGAGTTGTGTTTAGAAGTAACGATGGTTCAGACTCTGGTTCTATCGTTACTTGTTTTTTATTCTTTAAATTTTAAATTTTGTTTTAATTGAATTATTATTTTAGGGACAATACATTGACCGATTTGAATGGACAAATTAACAAATTAAACGAACAACTCAAGGAACAAATTGAAGAGGCAAATAATCATTTGGCCTCAATCACAGATCTTGAAACAAAAATAACTGTTTTGAAGACGGAAAAGTATTAGAATTTATTTTTTAGGACCTCTTTTATATAGTGATTTTTTTAAGGGTAAACGCAAACAAAACCTTAAACGATTTGAAAAATGCAAAGCAAAAAATGTATGATGATCTACAGGAATCTTTAAGCACTCTTCGAGACGAAAAAAATGGTCTTGCCTTTTTAGTTAGCAAAAAGTAAATTTCATATTATACATTACTGATTACCATTTAAAGAACTTTTTTTTGAAAATTTTTGCCTGTCTCCTAAAGTTTCAGGAAACCTTTTTACTTTACTGAATTTTTTGAAATTGAAGTTTTGATTTTAAAAAAAGAAACCGGTTTTAAGTAATTATAACTGCTCATCGTGTATAATCTCTTCTGCAATGTTTAAGTTATTGTTATTCTTTATTAAGTTGATTGGTACTATCCTGAGACAGTGGGTCTTTTTGTTTTCAAACTTTATATTTCAAACAATTATTTTTAAAAGGGAGTCTGATTTAGAACGGAACCTAAATGACTGGGAGGTCCAGAAAAAAATATTCGACATTAGTAGAAAACAAGCATGCATTTCAACCGAGAAAATCAACAATGATTTAGAGGAAAAGTAATTATTATAAAATTAAAATTGAAATATATTCATATTTAAGAATTTTAAAGGACCAGAGAACTTTCAGAAGTTAAAGATCAGTTATCACAATTTAAAAAGAGCTTCAAGATCCCTGAAAGCACAACTCCTTCAGACATTATTTTCTTTGAAAGTAATCGAACAGAATGTCCGTATAAAGTTTGTCTTGGTAAAGGAAATTCCGAAAAAGGAGAGACACATAGAAAGTGAGAAACCTCAAAAATAATATTTTATAAAAGAATACTTTAAATTTTTACTAAGGGGTGCAAACTGTCCTCTAAATCCAAAAAACAAAGAAAAAATAGCGAAACGAGAAGAAAGAGAAAAACTTCAAATCGAGAATTTGGAGAAAAAATTACAAGAATATAAAGAATATGTTCGCTTTTTACTTGCAGAAAAAGGTAAGTTACAAAAAAATTAATTTTAAAAGTAAATTCTAATAAATTCTTTCTCAAATTGAAAGAAAGCTCAGAAAGTTCCGAAAGCGAAGAAAGTTCAGATAATTCGGAAAGCTCAAATAAATCAGTGGCTTCAAAAAGAACTGTTTGTTCTAATAGCTCAGAAAACTATGAAGGTTCCGATAATGAATCTTTGTTCAATTTCGAACGTAAAAAAAAGGTAATTTAGTAATGATAATTTAACAAAACAAACTTTAATTAATGGAAAATTATTGCTAAAAGAAAACATTTAATTTTCATCGAACGAAATCCATAAGAAATAAACCGAAAGAAAAAAATGATCCTCATGTTGGTTACTACAAGAGCAAGGGTTCTGCAAATGGACGAAAAATATTTGAAGGACCAATGGAAGGGCTTTACTATATAGTGCCTTCTTCTAACGAAAAATCATACGTTACAGACAGGGCAGACTTGTGTGTCAGATTTATATCGAAAAAATGAAGGAACTTTTTAAATTTTCCTTTTTTTTTTTTTTAATCCTTTGTTTGTTGTAAATGGCTCCATTTGTTAGGGATGATTGAATTTTAAGATGCTTTGGTGAGGACCCCTTTTTCAAATATTTTATTGAGGAGTATTTTGATTTTCTTGAGTCTTCAATTTTTTTATTTAGTAAAGATTTTTAATAATTTCGATGGTATGATCAATTATTGATCTGCAAAGCCTCAACGGAAATAAGACTTGAAAAAAAAGTTAATGATCTTGAAAAATGGAAAAATTTGTCGACTCAAAAAATTCATTATATGACTCTTTAAAATTATTTGGAAAAAGGCTCTCACTAAAGATTTTAAAAACTCATAACCTAATTCAGTCATTTTTTTTTTTTATTATTATTCAACTCAGTCGAAAAGACTTAATGTCAGTCCCAGTCATAATTGGGTCGATTGAGTTCATTTATTAAAATAAAATAAAAATTAAATTAAATAAGAATAAGAATAATAAAATAATAATTAAATGAAATATTGTTTGAAGTTTAAATCAAAAGATGGAAAAATTTTACAAAATTTTGGAAATATTAAATTAATATTATTTGCAATACGTTTGTTGAAGAGATCTTGATCGAAATTTAGCTCGTTTATTAAAAATTGGTTAATAAATTTTGAGTAGAAGTAATCAAACGTTTTAACATTGTGTTCATTAAATTTCCCTTTTGAAGGTACAACGAATTCATTGATGTTTCTAAGATTGTATCTTGTCTTGACGGAACTATTACGAATTAGAATAGATTTTAAACCACTTGGTGAGTTGGCTAGGTTTAAAATTTTATAAATAAAACGACTTAGTCTTTGAATGATTCTGTGTTGAAAACATTCGAGGTTGTACTTGCTTAGTTCATTATTTAGTTTGTTAAAATCATTATTGTCGACTATTGATGGTCTCACATTGAATAGTTTGAACAAGCAAAAGTTGTATGAATTAGCAATTTTCTGAATTGTTCTTTTTGGGAAGTAAATAGCTAAAGACGAACAGTAATCAAAATAAGGGAGAATGAACGATTTGAAGAACTGGAGCTTAACCTTATGGTTAAGGTAAAAAAGCCGGTTGATCGAATAGAGACGTTTGTTAATTAGATGTCTAAATTCGGTAATATGTTTGATAAATGTTAATTTTTTGTCAATTGTAACACCAAGCAGCTTAAAGTTGTCGACGACTTCGATTATGTTACCATCAATATCAATCTCTAAAGGTATTTGAATGTTCCTTTTGGAGGTAATAATCATAATTTTTGTTTTTGACCAGTTGATATCTATACGGTTATATTTACACCACGTCAACAGTTTTTGAGTTTTTAACTTAAATTCTTTGATTAGGTTTTCCATATCAGTACCAATTTTAATAAGGGTTGTGTCGTCTGCAAATAATTTGATTGAAAAGTCAACAAGAAATATCACGATATCATCAATATAGAGCAGAAACAGAAGCGGCCCTAGAACACTGCCTTGAGGAACACCGAGTTCAATTGACTCTGGATCTGAGATATGTTCATCTATCTTGACGAATTGGATTCTGTTTTTGAAAAAGTCCATGATAAGATTAATTGCTGTTTCACTGAAGCCATAGTAACGCAATTTTACCATCAAAAGCTTTTGGTCAATCGTATCAAAAGCTTTTTTAAAGTCGATAAATAGAAATAAGCCGATCAAACGTTTACTTTTTACCGAATTCATTTTTGAGATGATTTCATGGAGAGCAGATTCGCAACTATGGTTGCTTCGAAAACCATGTTGATCATTAGAAATTATATTATTTGAATAGAGGTACGATGAAATTTGTTTGTGATGTAATTTTTCAAATAACTTTGCGATCGGGGGGAGGATAGAAATTCCACGATAATTATTCAGGTCTTCTGTTGGTCCTTTATTTTTTATAAAGTGGTGTTACGACGGCAGTTTTCCAATCATTTAGGAGACTTTCAGTCACGATAGAATAATTAAATAGATAGGCGATAATCGTATTAAGTTTATTCGAATTTGTTTTCAAAATTTTTGTTGGAATTTTGCAAATACCTGGTCCGCTTGTTTCTTGTATATCTGATAGAAGGTTACTAATTTCATTAGCATTAGTTAAACTGAACTTAAAACAAGATCCAAATTGATTTGTTGATTTAGAGAGATATTCTTCAATAAACATTTTTGAATCCTCATAAATTGAGTTAGATGACGATTTAATTGATGTGAAAAAAGAATTGAATGAATTACATTCTTCAACTTTATCTTCAATGAGTTAACTTTGAAATTTAATGCTGTTTACTGGAATTTTACAACTCTTGTCGGATTCTACTTTGACCAATGATGAATAGAATTGCGAAATTTTTTTTTGCATTTTTAAAGTCATTGATTGTTTTTGATTTGAAGAATTCAATCAATTTTTCGTCATTTAGCTTTTGAAATTGTTTTTTGTAAATATCGAATTGATCTTTGTCTTGAGTTAAATGATTCCGTTTAAATCGTTTTTAACTTGCGTCTCTTAAGTGTTTTAAACCTACGAGCTCGTCGTCATACCAAGGAAATTGATTGGTTGTTTTTACATTGATTTGTCGAATCGGAGAAATTAAGTCAATTATTTTCAGTAGTTGTTCTTTTAGAAAGATCCATTTTTGTTCAGTAGAATCGAGGTTCTTTAATTCTTTGAAATCGATTTCATCAATCTTATTACTGATTTTAAACATATTCTCGGGTGACAAATTTCGGCATTTAATTGTTCTGTAGTTATTTTTCACTTGATCAATATTCATTTTAGCAATAACAAATCTGTGATCACTAAATGGACATTCAAATACCTTGGTTTCACTTATTAGATCTCCATTGTGTAAAACTACATCAATGAGAGTTTTAGAAAGTGAGGTCTCAAGGGTTGTCTTAGATGTCTTTGCACAGACTCTTGTTGGTTCTGAGACGAAATTTATAAGATCATTGTTCTCAATGAAATTAATTATGTTTCGATTTAAATCGTTTAGGCAGTTCATGTTCAAGTCTCCAATTATAAATAGTGGCTCATTAAGATCTAGTGATTGAATAAAATCTTCTAATTTGTCGAGATATGTAGTTTCGTTTAGACACGGGGAACGGTATGAATAAACGAAATTGAATTTTTGAGATTTTAATTTAATTTGAAAGTAAATAACTTCGATTTCATCGAGTAACTGTGTCTTTATAATCGCTATATTATTTTTTATGAAAACTATTAGGCCTCCACCATGCCTGTTACGATCAAGTCTAATTTTTGAATAAAAATCATTTTTGTAAAATGAGTTGGGAATTGAGTCATC
Source organism: Brachionus rubens (assembly GCA_022207745.1). Taxonomy (NCBI): domain Eukaryota; kingdom Metazoa; phylum Rotifera; class Eurotatoria; order Ploima; family Brachionidae; genus Brachionus; species Brachionus rubens. The sequence goes on along the minus strand of JAJVHD010000099.1, from coordinate 55,947 downwards.
CAGTTTTGATTCACAAAAAAACAAAATATCAAATTTTTTGGTTTTTAGAATGCGATCAACATCAAAGAGGTTGGGAAGAATTGAATTAATATTTAGATGGAGCATTTGAAACTTTGAGTTATTATTTGTAAATTTTAAAATTTCAGTTAAAAAATCATTTTCTAAACTATTTGTTGTTTGATTACGATTAAGTTCTAGTCAATTTTGTTTCGGAAACATGTCCTTTACTTCAAAAGAAATGATCTCAAGTTTCATGATCTCACGGGCGTTCGAAATATCAGATTGAGTAAAATTGAAATTACTTTCGTTTGCCAGATGCTTTGCGTACAGACAAGTAAAAACACCAAAGTCGACAATATTATTTTTTTGTTTTGGATAAGAATTGTTCGAGCAAACACTCCATGTTTCAGCACCGGCGAGATTGTAAATATACTTCCCGAGGATTGCACTGACTTTTCGAATAAATTCGTAATCATTAGAATAAATTGAGTCTAAATATTTAACCTTTTTGATTGTAGTATCAAACACAAGAAGTGACCAGTGATTTCTGTTAAGAAATATTGGAAAAAACAGAATGTTGAAATCTATTTTGGAGAATTTTTGAAGGCATTTTGAGATTCCTCTCAAGTCATTTGACAATAATTTAGTTATTAGAATAGAGTCAAGTGTTATGCACTTTAGTCGAGTAGAAGAGTTACATAGAGGCTTTATGTAAAAGTTCACAATTTTATCGTTTAATTTCGAGCCATTTGAAAGAGTGTCCAGGTCACTTCGATGAATCGAATAATCAAGTCCTTTAATAATCAAAGGATTAGAGGGATCAATATAAATCTGATCGTCATCAACAGTCAGCTCTTGGGAAGAATAAACTTTAATATTATAATTAATGGGTACTTTTGGGATACTTTTTTTTCGGAGATACTAGATTTGACAATGTTTCTACTCGGCTGTGGTTTTTGTGTAGCTGGCTTTGGCTTTACAGCTTCAGGTTGTTTCCCAGTCAAGTCGATGGTGCTACTCGGCTGGGATGAGTACGATTTGTTAAAGTTTATGTCTTTTGGATCTTGTGTTTTTTGTGTTGTGGACAAGGCTTCTTTTATTGACCCTTGATTCAATTGACTTAGACTTTGACAGATTGGCTTCGTAGTCTCAGGTTGTTTCCCAGTCAAGTCGATGGTGCTACTCGGCTGGGATGAGTACGATTTGTTAAAGTTTATGTCTTTTGGATCTTGTGTTTTTTGTGTTGTGGACAAGGCTTCTTTTATTGACCCTTGATTCAATTGACTTAGACTTTGACAGATTGGCTTCGTAGTCTCAGGTTGTTTCCCAGTCAAGTCGATGGTGCTACTCGGCTGGGATGAGTACGATTTGTTAAAGTTTATGTCTTTTGGATCTTGTGTTTTTTGTGTTGTGGACAAGGCTTCTTTTATTGACCCTTGATTCAATTGACTTAGACTTTGACAGATTGGCTTCGTAGCCTCAGGATGTTTCCCAGTCAAGTCGATGGTGCTACTCGGCTGGGATGGGTACGATTTGTTAAAGTTTATGTCTTTTGGATCTTGTGGTTTTTGTTTCCCTAGTCTTGTCTCTTTTTGATTTGGTGACATATTTAATCTCTCAGCCATGCTCATTGATTTCCCGATTTCTAGGTTAGAGTACTTAGTGTCTTTTAAATTGATTACTTTTAGAATCGACTGGTTTGCATCATAAGCGTTTTCAAAAAAACATAATATTGGTGGACAGTTTGAAACGGAGTTACGTTTAAATTGAAGTCGTTTAAATTTTTTCGGTATTGGTACGTTTAGTATGTTGAAGATTTCGTTCAATTTATGTCTGTCTTCGCCTTTTGAGTATTCGAGGTTGAAGATTACCGCTCGTTTACCATTTACCGATATCAGCTCGTTTTCGATCTCGATTGATTTTAATACAGCAGCTCTAAACTCTGCACTCCCAGCAAGTAAAGGACTTGTCAGGTTATTTGTCAGAGTTGAGTCATGGAATATAAAGGTAGAATTATTAATACTTACCCTGTTATCCTTAGTGGTTGATACTTTTTGATTGATCGAGTTTTGAACTTTTTCGAACGTCAAAAATTTTGAAGATAATCTAACGATTTCTTCATATAATTTGTTTAACGAGGCTTTTGGGTTTTGATGAGGGTTGAGTTCTCCTCTCACTCGGTATGTTTTATTAATCATTGATAAATGGATTTTTAAGAAAAAAACAAAATAAAAAACTAAGTTTGTTCGACGTCAGTTGAATGAATTTGTTCGAATTAGGTATCAACGGAAAGCTCTTGAAGGCTAGTTTTTATTTCGAAGTTGAAGAAGAAATCGGACAAGACCGAACAGAGCGAGAATCGATTAAATCGATTTTTATTAAATTTTTTACAAAAAAAATTATAAATTCAAAAAAATTGAAAATTTTTTTTTTTTGTCATAAAATTAACTTGAAAAAAACTTAGAGAAGCATATTTTGGCTATTAAAAACAAGTATATTAAAGCACTAAATATAAAAATTCAGCAAAATTCGTCATGGGGTTTTCCATGGCGAGTTGTGTTTAGAAGTAACGATGGTTCAGACTCTGGTTCTATCGTTACTTTTAAAAAGGACATCATTCAGCAAAATTCGTCATGGGGTTTTCCATGGCGAGTTGTGTTTAGAAGTAACGATGGTTCAGACTCTGGTTCTATCGTTACTTGTTTTTTATTCTTTAAATTTTAAATTTTGTTTTAATTGAATTATTATTTTAGGGACAATACATTGACCGATTTGAATGGACAAATTAACAAATTAAACGAACAACTCAAGGAACAAATTGAAGAGGCAAATAATCATTTGGCCTCAATCACAGATCTTGAAACAAAAATAACTGTTTTGAAGACGGAAAAGTATTAGAATTTATTTTTTAGGACCTCTTTTATATAGTGATTTTTTTAAGGGTAAACGCAAACAAAACCTTAAACGATTTGAAAAATGCAAAGCAAAAAATGTATGATGATCTACAGGAATCTTTAAGCACTCTTCGAGACGAAAAAAATGGTCTTGCCTTTTTAGTTAGCAAAAAGTAAATTTCATATTATACATTACTGATTACCATTTAAAGAACTTTTTTTTGAAAATTTTTGCCTGTCTCCTAAAGTTTCAGGAAACCTTTTTACTTTACTGAATTTTTTGAAATTGAAGTTTTGATTTTAAAAAAAGAAACCGGTTTTAAGTAATTATAACTGCTCATCGTGTATAATCTCTTCTGCAATGTTTAAGTTATTGTTATTCTTTATTAAGTTGATTGGTACTATCCTGAGACAGTGGGTCTTTTTGTTTTCAAACTTTATATTTCAAACAATTATTTTTAAAAGGGAGTCTGATTTAGAACGGAACCTAAATGACTGGGAGGTCCAGAAAAAAATATTCGACATTAGTAGAAAAACAAAGCATGCATTTCAACCGAGAAAATCAACAATGATTTAGAGGAAAAGTAATTATTATAAAATTAAAATTGAAATATATTCATATTTAAGAATTTTAAAGGACCAGAGAACTTTCAGAAGTTAAAGATCAGTTATCACAATTTAAAAAGAGCTTCAAGATCCCTGAAAGCACAACTCCTTCAGACATTATTTTCTTTGAAAGTAATCGAACAGAATGTCCGTATAAAGTTTGTCTTGGTAAAGGAAATTCCGAAAAAGGAGAGACACATAGAAAGTGAGAAACCTCAAAAATAATATTTTATAAAAGAATACTTTAAATTTTTACTAAGGGGTGCAAACTGTCCTCTAAATCCAAAAAACAAAGAAAAAATAGCGAAACGAGAAGAAAGAGAAAAACTTCAAATCGAGAATTTGGAGAAAAAATTACAAGAATATAAAGAATATGTTCGCTTTTTACTTGCAGAAAAAGGTAAGTTACAAAAAAATTAATTTTAAAAGTAAATTCTAATAAATTCTTTCTCAAATTGAAAGAAAGCTCAGAAAGTTCCGAAAGCGAAGAAAGTTCAGATAATTCGGAAAGCTCAAATAAATCAGTGGCTTCAAAAAGAACTGTTTGTTCTAATAGCTCAGAAAACTATGAAGGTTCCGATAATGAATCTTTGTTCAATTTCGAACGTAAAAAAAAGGTAATTTAGTAATGATAATTTAACAAAACAAACTTTAATTAATGGAAAATTATTGCTAAAAGAAAACATTTAATTTTCATCGAACGAAATCCATAAGAAATAAACCGAAAGAAAAAAATGATCCTCATGTTGGTTACTACAAGAGCAAGGGTTCTGCAAATGGACGAAAAATATTTGAAGAACCAATGGAAGGGCTTTACTATATAGTGCCTTCTTCTAACGAAAAATCATACGTTACAGACAGGGCAGACTTGTGTGTCAGATTTATATCGAAAAAATGAAGGAACTTTTTAAATTTTCCTTTTTTTTTTTTTTAATCCTTTGTTTGTTGTAAATGGCTCCATTTGTTAGGGATGATTGAATTTTAAGATGCTTTGGTGAGGACCCCTTTTTCAAATATTTTATTGAGGAGTATTTTGATTTTCTTGAGTCTTCAATTTTTTCATTTAGTAAAGATTTTTAATAATTTCGATGGTATGATCAATTATTGATCTGCAAAGCCTCAACGGAAATAAGACTTGAAAAAAAAGTTAATGATCTTGAAAAATGGAAAAATTTGTCGACTCAAAAAATTCATTATATGACTCTTTAAAATTATTTGGAAAAAGGCTCTCACTAAAGATTTTAAAAACTCATAACCTAATTCAGTCATTTTAGCAATCAAAGAACATATCTTATGATAAATTTTCATATTTTTTAGTAAAATTTTCGTACCGTACTCTCTTTCCTTTAATTCTAATTGAGACGTTACCGCAAAATAAATGTTTGAAAAATAAATTTAGTAATTTTTTTCAATCCTGAGTTTTTGAAAACGTTATTGTCTAATTTTCAATCTTGTTAAAATCACAGCAGCGCATTATCTTTGACAACTACTGTTACAAAAATGACTGTGACAACTACTGTTTGGGGATCAAATCAACTGGTACTCCAAGATCCTGCTGTTCATCGGGAGCTAACCCTCGCGGGATACCACGGACTCGAGACTTGAGTTAATTGTAAAATAATTTTACAATCCGAATTTTTTATGCGTATTAATTTGAAATTTAGACAAAATTTTTGCGGCTAAATTCCAAAAAATTAATGTAATTTGATTTTTTTCAATTGGAATGTTTCAAAAAAAATACATTATCTTGATTATAAAAGGCAAAAATATACAGGCAGTTAATGATGAATTCATAGATCAAGATAATAAAAAGCGACTGGTGCATATTTAAGAGATAAATATCATTGAAATATAAATATCATTGAAAATAAAGGTGTTGAACTTGATGAGATTGGGGTTGTCCCTAGTGATGGTACCAAGCGTTTTAATAAGTAATGACTGACAGGAATATTTTTTATTAATGATAGTCCGTGATTTGCCGCGAAGGGGCGTCGGCAGGGTTAGCTGCCGATGGTACATAGTGCAAACTTAAGTGATACACCTGCCCGTAAAGAGCATAATTGTTACTATGGTGAAGAATGGACCCAATTCCACTCGTTGTCCATGAACTTAACCCAATTCCACTCGTTGTCCATGAACTTAACCCAATTCGCTCTATATTTCTCCAAGCTGCAATTGATGCTGTGTTGTTTATGTACAGCAGTATCTTGGAGTACCAGTTTATTTGATCCGCTAACGAAATTAACTTGTAGCTTAGGGCTTGATTTTGATCCGATATAAATTAGGAAACTTTTTTTTTCAACTTTTTTCGATCAAAACAAATTAAACAAAAAATCAGTCTTTTCATTATCGATTCATTGATTTTTAGGAACTAATTCATGAGTCTTTCTTTTAAAGATAGTTGAAACAAAAAATGTTTCATCAAACGCTTTTTCAAGAAAGAATCTAATTAGTTTTAAATTTTTTTTATGTTTATTCTTATTTTTGTACTGTACCAATTGTATGTAAATTCACAATGCCGCTTTTTTGTTTAAGAATATAAATTCGTAAAAAACTTTAATGTCTCTCTAACGATCCTTTTTTGTTTTAGACTCATGATCTTCGTTTGGAAAGAATCGGTTGTTAATGTCAAACTTTTTACGATCAGTTAAACATCTGCTTATTTATCAAGACTCATCGGTTTATTTGACTCTAGCAGCGGGACAAGGCGGGACTTGTTTTGAGCTAGATCCATCAAAACGTTCAAACAAAGACTTCTGAGTCATTAATGAACTAGCTCAAGACAACGGGTTCATTTTAACTGATTGTTATAAGTTTAAACCAGACAAATTTGAGTACTATAGATCGACTGGGTGAAATGATCGATTGTGATCATGTAGTAAACTGCGGGATCAATTTGACCACAACAAACAAAGATCGAAATGATTTAACAATTCGTGAAAAATTGAATTATGAAAAAACGGATAAATAAAAATGTATGTTATTAAGGTAAATATTCTCGGGGACAAGATCGACTACAACGAAACCTAAATTTTTTCCTTTCATAATTCTCATCAATTCGATAAACTTAGCCACTTTTTTTGGCCAATCCTTCAACTCTACTTAATTCTTGAGATGTCAAATACCAATCGGGTTTTCTAGCATATTAATATTTCGACTATTAATATTCCCTAATGTTATTATTATTAAATTAATAAATTTTTTAACTACGATGAAATATATTTATTTTTTACGAAAATTATTCTGATGACTAAATATTGGCAGAAATAAAAAGCTGCTTATTGTTTTAAATTTTATAATATAATCTCAACAATTAATATTATTTAGTTCAAAAAAAATTTACCTAAAAAAATACAGGAGACAAGAAACAAAAATAGAAAAGATCTCGAGAGGTTTTTTATATACAAATGCTTTGCCTCATTGAAAAAAATTTTGACGACTTCGAAATGAAATACAATGAGAAGTGTTTTCTAAATTACTTAAAAGGTATGTTCTTTACATCTTAATAAAAAAAGACTTTATCTAATTAGTTTTCTTTTAAGAGAAAAACATTACCATCTTCAATGTCGAAGAATTAAGCAGGGAACAGCTTTTCATGTACCTTAACTTTAATACAGTTAAAAACTCATACGAAATCTACGATGCTAACAATGAGTTCACAAGTAATATTCAAAGCACATTTCAAATATGTCAAGAACAAAAGGTTTTTTTAATTTAAACAGCTAAAAAATTAAAAGGTTTATTTAATCAATTTTTTTTTAAAGGACAATCATTTAGAAATTTTAAATATGCTCAATAGCCTGAGCCTTTTCAAACAAATATTTTCATCAGACACTAGCTCTGGTACTAATTCGTCTGCATGCTCTTCACAAGTAATTTAAAAAAAAATTCAGAAAATATTTAATCAAAATTTGTCAAAACAATTGTTTCGCCGACAATTTGGTTTATGATTATATCACCAAAAAATTCAGAATAGAATTTGATGTAGAGTTGATTGAAGAATTCTACTCAAATTTGATATCAAACAACAACTCCGTAATTTTGGAACAAAAAGAAGCTTTTGACCAAATAAAAAGAAACACGAAGAATGTTGATAACAAAAAAGGATCTTAACAAGTAAGCCTGAATCAAAGTGCGACAATCAATACAGAAACAAAGAAACAAAAAAATCTGCCACAGTCAACAAACGGTCAATCAACGGTCGAGTCAACAGTCGAGTCAACAGTCGAGTCAACGGATAAACGGTCAAGAGAAATAGCCGAAGATCGGGAAGTGTCTGAAAAAGACAAAGATTTGCAAAACTCTCCATCGAAAAAATCGAAACATGAACAAGTGTCAAAAAAAACAAACAAAAAAAAGTCAATCGGTAGTCCCAATCGAATTAGAACCCAATTAACAGCACCAAATATTCAAAAAAATAAGCCACAATCGAATAACGGTCAATCAGAAAAAATAGTTCAAACCCAAGTGTCACAAAACCGAAAGAAAAAACACAAAAAAATTGAACAGATAAGTCCGAAATCGACAACACAACATAACCAAAACAAACCAACCAACGAAACACAATCGAATGGCTGTCAAAACAAAAGTAAAACAGCTAACGAGGAATTGGCTGCATAACCTCCACCACCTGCGAAATTTCAATTAAAAAAAGACCCTGAAAACGACAACAGGAAGTCACGTCCACTAAACCAAAAACAAAAGTCTGCAAGCGAAACCAACAGATGCAAGAAACAACGACATTGTCAAAAGGTCTAAAAGCGGAGACGACTTTTTCTTACCTCTTTTTGATACTCAACATCTGATCGTAAAAAAAGCCTCCTTAACTCAGATCAATAGAACCCAATTAATTGAAAAAGCCGAAGATCGGGAAGCGTGTAAAATAAAGAACAGAACGCAAGAAAACAAAGTGTCACAAAACCAAGCCCAAAAATCCGTAAACATTGAACAGTCAAAAACTCAACATGAACAAGTGTCCAAAAAATCAAACAAAAGAAAGTCTACCAATACCGAACCAAACAATCAAATAAATGAGCAACAATCGAATAACCAGAGGACCGAAAATCAAGTTTATAGCGAGACAATACAAACTAAACCGAATCAACAAGCAGAAGAGCCAGAGCCAATTCTAGTAGATGACCAAATTGATGTTCCGTCGATTAAGTTGAGACTTCGCTAGCGTGAAACAGCGATAATATTTAGCGAATCGGTTAATTCAGTTAGTAACAAAAAAAATTAAACGGAATGTTGACTCCATAGTAAATGAAGAATCAAACTTCAGTAATGAAGAAATCAATGTTGCTAACATTATGTCTGAGATGCCAAATGAAATAAAAAGAAAAGAATTGGAAATTAAATTTAAAGAGCAAACAAATTACGACATTCGAAACGTGAAATTTAAGGTAATATCTAATTTTAAAAATGGATTTTATAATCAAAATGACTTCGTTTGGGTGTTTTCCTGGGCGATTGTTATTTTAAAGAAATGATGAGGCAGACTCTGGTCTTGTCATTTAATTCGATAAAGTTAAAACAAAATGGCTTCGTTTGGGTGTTTTCCTGGGCGATTGTTATTTTAAAGAAATGATGAGGCAGACTCTGGTCTTGTCATTTAATTCGATAAAGTTAAAACAAAATGGCTTCGTTTGGGTGTTTTCCTGGGCGATTGTTATTTTAAGTTAGAAAAAAATGACTTCGTTTGGGTGTTTTCCTGGGCGATTGTTATTTTAAGTCAGAAAAAAATGACTTAGTTTAGGTGTCTTCCTGGGCGATTGTAATTTTAAAGGGATAATGAGGCAGACTCTGGCCTTGTTATTTCGATTGAGAAAGTTAGATTAAAATTACTTCGTTTGGGTGTTTTCCTGGGCGAATGTTATTTTAAGTTAAAAAAAAATGACTTCGTTTGGATGTGAGATTGTCTGGTTGATTTTTTTGATAAATTTTAATGTTTAATTTTTTTTATTTTCAAACTCTTTTAGGTTAGATCAATTTTAGATGATCGTGTTAACCCAATTTCAAAGAAGGTCGAGCTCTTTTTGGAATGGCAAGAAGTCATGAGAACGAAATACGGACCGTAAATAATTATCTCAATCATTTTTTCCGATTCCTTTAATTTTATTTTTACAGATCATGGGAATCACAAAGTCGAGTAGATTCGGATATTGTTGAGAGTTACAAAAATTCAAACGGAAAAAGTTTTGGAAAAGCTGTTCCTCATCCTTATTACCCGAACGAGATTTTCGCTTTAGATGGTCAGTTGCCGATCGAAAGCCTTAAGAACAAATCAAAAAATAAATAAGATTATCTTAAAAACATAGACAACGAATTAAAAAAAACACATTTATATAAAACAGACTTTAAAATTAATAAAATTTTTTTAACTTAAACATTTTATTTGTTTTTTTTTCAAAAATCTTGTTTTAATTAGTTCATTTCAAGATTAATCAATAGGCTATAGCAAAGTAAGGAATGAAAATATCAAAATAAAAAGAATTTCAGCTCCTGAAAAAGCTAAATTTTTCTTATTTGAATTTAAGACTATAAATTTGTTTTTAGTTATTAGTATACCGAAATAAATATAGCTATTAGTCAGATAAATTTAAACAGTAAAGAACTAAATTCTTAAGAACACTTATAAATTTAGTAACTTTGAAAAGACTGTTTCCTAAGACCCGAGTCTCGAGTCAAAAGACGTCCTTATTAAGTCTTATTATTTATTTCCATTTTAAGTTTTAACAGCTTTATGATGAAGCACGATAACTCAAGTAAAGATTTATGTTGGAATGATCTTATAAAGACTACGTTAAATTTTTTGATTGAAAAAAATTTAACCGAATTAAAACCTGATGATAAACTTTCAAATCAAGATGGTCCATGGGGCCAGTTATCAGTGTTATTTTTCAAACAACCATTTAATCGAGTTGATGCGCTTTATCTGAGTAAGAATTGGGAACGTGATCGATTTGGTTATAGATCTTCGGTTATGAACATTATAAAAAATCGAACAAAAGTTTCTAACGAATCATTAAATTTTATGGATTTTCATTTTTCTGATAACGAATGGAGAGCAGTACAAGAATATATTTCTTCAGACAAAAATGATCGATCATATTTTACAGCAAAGTTTGATCGGATTTTAGCACAAAAATTACAGGAAAATGGTATTAAGTGTTGGGTTAATTGTAATTACAACTCTTTCTCAAAAAAGAAAGATGTCTTATGGAATGGTTTATACAGATTGATACATTTGTACAGATTGTAAAATCAAATTTTCTATTACAATACCAAGAAACAATCAATTAATTACTATGCTTGTAACTTGGAATCAAGAAATCAATCACCCAGAAAAGATCCCTACTCCCAAAAAACGCATTACTGGAGACGAACGTAAAAAACTTACTTTTGAATTGAAAGCGAAAGGTATCTCGAATTTTATTGCTGAACGTTTTCTTCTAGGAGAAAGTAATTATTATCTTTAAACTATACAAATGTTATTTTAAAATATCATTTTAATTTAAGAAACTGATAAAAAGTCTTATCAGGTTTACACAAAGGCAATAAATGAATTCAATCGCCGATTTCAGTTATCATCAAACTTTATGACAGATGCTGGAACCGCAAAAAATATATATGATTCATTATTTCAAGCAACAGAACCCAACAAGCTTACAGGTTATTTTCAAATAATTAATCAAAATCCTTTAGGAATCATTCTACAATGTGATATGCAGGTAAATTTAAAAAATGTAAATGAATGTTCTAAGTTTTAACTTTTGAACAAAGGCTAAAATGTGGGCTGTTCTCCAAAATGAATATCCAGTTTGTCACATTGATGCTACTGGAAAAATAATGATCGATCTTCCAAGGCAAAAAAAAATTTTGCTTTTTACTATTCTTGCTCGAGGAGAGAAAGAACAAACTACAAATAGGAGAGATAGAATTAACATAGCTGATTTTTTGACAAGTTCATATGATGGTCTCTCAATCGAATTCTTTTTAAAAAGGATAATAGATAACTTTAAACGATATCCATATTTTAGACCACCGAAAGTTATCGTTACGGACTTCTCATGGGCAACAATTAACGCATTACTTGCTGCTTTTAATAATTGCAAAGCGATTCACTATCTTAACTGGTCTTATAAGATTTTAATAAATCACGAAGACGCACTAAGAAATATAATTCCGGTTAAAATTTATTTGTGTTCAACTCATATTTTAAAAAATGTAATCGACGAGTTTAAAAAAAACTATAAAGGATCAAATAATATGAAATTTAAAAGAGATTTTATATTCAGTTTTTCATTTTTGCAAAATTCGATATCCATAAACGAGTTCAACGAATCTTTAATTTCTATTTTCAACATTTACAATAGAAAATATAAAGATGAAAGGCTTAAAAATTGTTTGGCTAAGCTCAAGACTTTAATCGGTACTAGAAATTTAGCATGGTTAAACAGTGTTGCTACGGCAGAAAATATTTTAACTGATCCAGATGACGACGAATATTTTTTTCCAAATGAAGATATTATAAGCTACCAGCTAAACTCTCCATTTACAAAATATTTCGATGATTTGCTTAAAACCGAAGAAGATTCAATAAACAACGATGAAAAAATTGTCAAAAATATTGAAAAAAACGACTATTTTTTCCTAGTTTATTTAAAATTATCAAAAAAAGACTCTATTTAATGCCTTTATGGACAGGTATTTTAATTCATGATTGTTTAAATGAACCAATAACAAGACTTTCAAATAATTCAGTTGAATCATGGTTCGATCATTTAAAAAACGACATATTGGAAACTAACAAAAAAATTAATATTAAACGTCGTTGTTTTTCAAGCGAGATAGCGGCGCCGATTTTTAATGCGATAACATTAAAGTTTGATGATTACAAAATGAAATTTGATAGATTCTCAGATCTTTATGATGACAAAAATCATTTCCAAAAAGAGGAAGAAATGTGGGATTATCGAGAACGTTTCAATCCGAAAAACTCAAAATTTAGTTTAAAAAGGAATAACGTATTCGTAGATCAGTCAACTTTAGATGAAAAATTGGACAATACGCTCCTTGAAAATTGTTTTTCAATAAATTTATTTGATCAACCTAGAGAATTAGCCGAAGGTTGTTTTTTTTTATTTTAAAATACGATTTTTTTAACTTAACTTTTATTCAAATTATTAAAATTTGTAGTTACTATTATTGATGCTGGAGAAGAAATTTGTAGAAATCCTGGTGGCAATACTGATATCAAAGGTAAATTATTGAAACTGAAAATTGAATAAAATCTAATGCCATTTTTTTAAATATTCAGATGTACCAATAATAATAGATGATAATATAAATCTGAAAAATGTCCCAAAGCAGATCGAGCTTTCAAATTATGTTTTTATTAATATTGATTTAATGCTATTAAAACTACTTGTTTAGATTATCGACGCGTATATTCATTGCTTGAAGATAAAATATAAAAAAAATTTTATATATTTCGATTTTCATTATGGCTCCCAGATTTATGAAAAGGGAAAGATTGAAATTTTGCCTAATTTTGAAGTATATTCAGAAAAATTATACATATAAACTGATATAAAAATGAAATTTTTATAGTTTGCAAATTATGATTCAGCTATTGGTTTAATTTTTTTGAACCAAAATCATTGGACAGCATTTTACGTTGATTTTGTTTCAAAAAATTTAATTTATTTCAATTCATTTGGTGAAACAAAGAAATAGAAAACAAAATTGTTGAGAAATTGGACGTAAGGAAAATGTTTAATCATTAATTTTATATTTAATTAAAAATTAATTTTATTCTATGAAGTTTTCAAGTGGTTTTGAAGAGTTTAAAAATTTTAAATGGACTTTAAAAACAATAGAACACAAAAAGTAACGTGATTTGTCTTCTTGTGGAGTGTTTGTTTGTATGTTTTACAAGGCTATCGTTTGCAAATTCAAATTCGACAAATTTTGTGAAAATGGATTTCGAAATTAAATATTTGATGAATTAAATGACCGTTTTTTAACTTTTGAACCAATGACTCAATTATGTTATATTTGCGATAATATAATTATCGATGATTCGTATGCAGAATTCTGCCCAAAGCATACCTGTCATAATTCTTGTTTTAGCTATTCTAAAGAAAATAATAGATACAAATGCCCAATTTGCTTTTCTTTTAATAATTAAAATGGAGATGAAATAAACTGAAAAACATTTAGAATAAATACATTTTAAACATTTTAATTCACCTTTATTATTCATTACTTGCAATAGATCAACAATAAGTGTTGGTAATTATATCATTGGAATAGACCCAACAACCGACCTACAACCTAAACCAAAACTCAGCAATTATCTTTTTCTATCATATACTTATTAATTAGCAAATTATACTGCTATTGCTAACATTAAATTGTTAACTAATTTTTTTGTCTTCGAATACCCTTTCTTCGAGCTGTCTATTTGAAAATTTTAACATCTTTTTAGATTCAAAAAATTTTAACCAAAAAAACATTTAAAACCAAAAATGACATCTAACGATTGTAAAAGAAGAAATTCTGATTCAATCCTTGAAGAAACAACTGAAAAAAGAACGGAATCACGAATTCCTAAAGCTTTTTTGGTCTCGAATTCCCAAAAAAACACTAAAATGGACGAGAACATAAAAGTTAATATTAATGGAAATAAGAATTTCCTTAAGTTTATGAATAGCCCAACAAGAACAACATCGCTAGTAAACCTAGAAGACAACATTCAGAAAAAAGAGGACGAAATGATGAATTCGTCGTTTTTTGAAAAAATGAAGGTATGAAATTAAAAAAAATGTCTTAAATCAAAAATATATTGATTTTTTGTAGAACAAATCGATTGAATTAATTGATAAAGTGTCTACTTCTTTTGTTCAGAAGGTTCAGAATATTGTTCCTAACTCAGAACCAAAAATTAACATTCAAGTAAATTTAACACTTTTTTCTTACACATGTAGTATAAATTATTTCAATTATTTTTTAAAGTTATTAAATGGTACCTCAACTCCGCTTAACAACAGATACATGAATGGTGATGAATGTGGAAATTCGCAAAATTTAAACAATGATCTAATAAAGGCTTATGACGAAATCGACGCTTTAAATAACAAGATGATCCTTATGACTTATGAAAACGAAGATGCTATTAATCATCTGAGAACCGAATTTAAAGATTTAGAAGTAAATTCTGTTGAAAAAATAAATTTTAAATAAAAATTTCTAAATGATAATTTTTTTAGAACGCATACAAAAATCAATTAAAATCAAACGAACAGCTTTTAAAAGATTTTCAAGAAAACGAAGAAGCTATACTAAAAGAGAAGGCTAATTTTGCAACCGAAGTCGATAATTTGTAGGTTTTTAAGTTCAACAAAAATAAAAATTTGTAAATAAATTATTTTATTTTCAGATCTAAACAATTTTTAAAATACGAAAGAGATACAGAGGAATATATCAAAAACCTTCAAAAAGAGTTGATTGAAGTAAAAAATGTAATTCGCTTGAATCACAATTAAAGGGAAGAAAGTGCCCGTACCCAAAATGTGATGGAGAAGGAAACGTAAATTCAGCTAACAAAAAGCACACAACCTATAACAATTGTCCAAAAAGACAAAAGGAGAATCTCACAAGGATTTAGAGCGAGAAAATCGACTTTTAAAAAACGAAAAATGCAAGTTGAAACAAGATTTTGAAGAAGATTTAAAAAGTCAAAAAGAAGCTTTCAATTCGAGATTAATGGATCAAAACAAAGAAATTAACAATTTGGAAGAAGAAATCATTCGATTAAACAATCAAATTGATAATTTCCAAAAACAAAATACAGATTTAATGGGTGAAAACGGCCACTTAAGGGTAAACATCGTAAAAACTGATTCAGAAAAGTAAGACATTAAAATTCAATTTTAAGATAAAATAAGTTTTTACACTCTTTATAAACTAAAGGGACCAAACGATTCAAAATCAAAAGGCTCAAATAGACCAACTTCAAACTTAAGTCACTCAGATACTTAATGAAAACGATCAATTAAAGGTCAACAACAATAATACCGAATCCGAACAGTATTAAAGCTTTTATTTTTTATCTAAAATTGAGCATCTTAAATTATAAAAATTTAAAGGGACAAGGCTATACAGGCTAAAAATGCTGAAATTGACCGTCTCCAAAAACAAGTGACTAACTTGCTTGGAGAAAACGGTCAATTGAAGCTCAACAATGTAAAAACCATAAATGATAAGTAAGCTTTATTAATTAGTTTTGTTATCAGAAATTTAATTTATTTAAAAATATCTTTAGGGAACATCCAATTCAAGCCAATAATGTTGATATCGGCAAGCTCAAAACACAAGTAACTAGGCTGCTTGAAGAAAATGACCGATTGAAACTCAACAACAACACAATATCTGAAAAGTAAGGCTTAAAAATTCAATTTTAAGATAAAATAAGTTTTTACCCTCTTTATAAATTAAAGGGACCAAACGATTCAAAATCAAAAGGCTCAAATAGACCAACTTCAAACACAAGTTACTCAGCTAAAGTTTGTAAATTCTTTTTTTTTGAGTCTTTAATAATATGTAAGTATTTTTTTATCAGTGATGAATCTATCCAACAAATTAGAAATCAATTAAACGAAGAAATGCTAAAAAATAACCATCTAATTGATGATTTGTAAATTTTTTAATAATTGAAAATTTTAATAACATAATATTCAATCTAAATCGTGATTTTAGAAACAATATTTCAAGCCAATTTCAAGAATTCAAAATTCAATATCAAGTGTCTAAATTTGACGAATATGACCTTTTAAATTATGGAATCGTTTTTAATCCATATTCATCTAAATGTGGTTATCCTGGTTGTGATGGTTCCGGGAATGTGAATGAAAACCAAAATAAGCATTACAAGTAGCTTAGATTTTAATTTGCTTTTTCTAATTTTATTTCTAAATAATCTAATTTAATTCTAAAGAGCAAAGCATTGTCCACATAACCCAACAAATAAAATTATAATTGAGCTAAGAAAAAAAAATCACCAGTTAAATCATTCACTTTTAGCCTCCCAAGCTGACTTAAATGATTTGCCTTTGCAGTTATCGGAATGCCTTTTCCATTTAAACGATCTGAAAGAAAAAATTCAAGTTAAAGATCAAGAAATAAATTCATTAAAACAGTTCATAGGTATATTTTTGTAATTATTTTCAACTTAATATTTTTTTAATTTTTTATTTTAATATTATTTTTAGAAAATCAATTAAATTCAATCGAAAATGAAAGAAAATCTTTAAAGAGACCTTTACAAGCTTATTATTCAAGCACCGGCAGTGCTAATGGAAAAGATTTATTTGAAGGTCCGCGAGGAGGTGTATTTTATATAAGCGATAAAGGCAAACCTACGTACGTTAAAACAGGAATCAAAACTTTAGCTTCAGATATGCAAATTGATTCTCCGAAAAGATCAAATTTAGAGAATGGTCGCATTACTGGAATCGGAAGCCCATTTAAAAAGTTCAATTTTGAAATTGATGGTTCGAAATCTAATGGTCCTTTAACGATTAAATTTCATTTTTAAAATTTAATTTTTTCTTTTTTCTTTTATTAAACCTTAAAACTTTTTTGAATCTGTTTATGACGTTCGTTTCAGTTATTAGTATGAAATTGTTTTACATTTCATCCTGATATGAACCCTATGATTGTGTCCGATTATCTTGAAGTTTAGAATCGAATCAAGCATGTTTTGAGTTCAAAAAGCTAATTTCTGACAGTAATTTTGATCAAAAATTGATCAAAATACCCAAGAGGTAGATTTAGAAATGAAATCAGAAATTAGCTTTTTTGGACTCAAAATAAGCTTGTGGAGATTTTGGATTTCAAGATTAATTGGACCAAACATAGGGGGATTATCAGGATTAGATGTAAAATCAAATCATACTAAAACTGAAAACTAATCGAGACAGATTTTAAAAACTTATTTTACCTAATTTTGATTGTTTAAAAAATAAATTATTTAATTTTATTTTTTTATTGATTTTTGCTTACAATGCACAAAAACACAAAGACAAACAGAGAAATACTAAATGGACTAAGAATTCGCTCTCGTTGTTTGTTTTTTTAAAAACATGCAATATTTGATAAATAATCGTGAGCTCTGCTATTTTCAGCAAGTTAATCTTTTAATAGATCTGTTACACAATATCTTTACCTATTTTTACGATTGTATTTTCTTATGATTTATGTGTGGTTTGCTGTGTATTCATTTATTTTATTACTTAACTTACCTTATGTAACTTATATCTCTTTCAATAAGTTATATCATTAAGAATAGATTGATCAGCAACAATACGATAATCAATAATCGTAAATTGCTGCGTAAACGGAAGAACAACCGTATTACTCAATCTTACTTATATAATCTTTAATGGGAAACTCGGATATAAATACGAGTAAGCTTCTCAATAAAGAAAGTTCATTCTTAATAGGATTTTAGGAAGGATTTCTCATTATATATTTTGATTTAAAGAAACTTTAAATAAATCTTCAGTATCTTTAATTTAATACTTAACCTCTGATAGTTACGGCTAGTTAAGAAACCCTTAAAAAACCAGTAACATATATGGTAGCAGCGAAAAAATAAACGAATAGATATAAGTATTAATAATGTCGGTAGAGGAAAAAATTCAGGAAAACAAGAAACTCTAGAAGAAATACTGGAAGGTGGTGCAAGAAACAAGATAAAAAAGCTAAGATGGGGCGAACTTAGACATTTAGCTTACTTATTAGAAAATTCATACATAACATCCAAGAATGCTTTTCGCAAAATACGTCAAGGATTAGACACAGAATTCAGAACAGTTAACGAACTTAAAACGTACATCGAAACTGTAAAGTAAGAATTAGATGACTAGTTGGAAGAAATTCACAAAGGGACGTCTGATGATAAATTAGCTGAAGAATTTGCAGACGATACAACGGAAACAATAGCCAAATTAGAAAAAGAAAACATCGCCCTTTAAAATAGAAAAAGAAGATTTACGAACACTAATAGATAGAGAACGGCGATCATTCGAAATGGATAAAAAAGTTTATCAGTTATACTTCGATAACACACAAAATTTTGAAGCTACTTTTCAAGGAAACGATACTAATATAAAAGAAAACGAATCAGTTCAACCGAAAGGGAAACCACAAGTTCAATTTAAATTTGATGATGAACAAAAAAGCCCACAACCAAACATAAAGACCTCACTGTTCTCAGACCTAAAACAACCGGAAACCCCACGTTACAATTTAGGGAAAAACACTCCAGTAGGTCCGGCAACAATACATCCGTATTCAACTCCTTTTACGCCTTATAGCTCAAAAATTGAAAGTCCTAATACTGGTCCGTCAACACAGAATTACCGCCATGACAATAGCATGGCTTTTAGTAACTATTTGTAATAAAAAACACATAGAATACATTAAGAATACACTTGTGGATTCATATGTTAGTATTCTGGAAGTAAAATGTATTCCAATATATATTGCCAAAACCTAGTTTTAAGATTCATTTATAGCAATAATACCGTAGATAAAATTTTATTTTTATAGCTAAAAAATGCAAATCTAACTTAACAATATTATTGATTGGGCTCAATCAATTTTATTTTTCTGAATTAAGAATCTAAATTAACAAAAAAAATTGAACATAATTGTAATAATTTCAATTTTTAAAAAAATAAATAAACTTTTTAATTTGTTTTTAAAAGATTTTGCTCTGCTCCGACGGAAATTGCTCCAAACTTCAACGTCGCGTTGTGATTCGATTTTTAAAAAACGAAAATTTTGAATTTTTAAAGATTTAGGCCCCATTCAAATCCTCTAGGATTACAAAAACTTAAATTTTCATTGTTTTGGATTATTGATAAATCGATTTTAAAGCAAGTATTTCTATATTTTATTTCCAAGTTGTTGGCCTTAGAAGGTGTAACTCGATTTTTAAAAGTCAGAAAATTTTGAATTTTTAAAGATTTAGGCCCCATTCAAATCCTCTAGGATTACAAAAACTTAAATTTTCATTGTTTAGGATTATTGATAAATCGATTTTAAAGCAAGTATTTCTATATTTTATTTCCAAGTTGTTGGCCTAAGAAGTTGTTACTCGATTTTTAAAGTCAGAAATTTTTGAATTTTTAAAGATTTAGACCCCATTCAAATCCTCTAGGATTACAAAAACTTAAATTTTCATTGTTTAGGATTATTGATAAGTCGATTTTAAAGCAAGTATTTCTATATTTTATTTCCAAGTTGTTGGCCTTAGAAGGTGTAACTCGATTTTTAAAAGTCAGAAAATTTTGAATTTTTAAAGATTTAGGCCCCATTCAAATCCTCTAGGATTACAAAAACTTAAATTTTCATTGTTTAGGATTATTGATAAATCGATTTTAAAGCAAGTATTTCTATATTTTATTTCCAAGTTGTTGGCCTAAGAAGTTGTTACTCGATTTTTAAAGTCAGAAATTTTTGAATTTTTAAAGATTTAGACCCCATTCAAATCCTCTAGGATTACAAAAACTTAAATTTTCATTGTTTAGGATTATTGATAAGTCGATTTTAAAGCAAGTATTTCTATATTTTATTTCCAAGTTGCTGGCCTTATAAGGTGTGACTCGATTTTTAAAAGTGAGAAAATTTTGAATTTTTAAAGATTTAGACCCCATTCAAATCCTCTAGGATTACAAAAACTTAAATTTTCATTGTTTAGGATTATTGATAAGTCGATTTTAAAGCAAGTATTTCTATATTTTATTTCCAAGTTGCTGGCCTTATAAGGTGTGACTCGATTTTTAAAAGTGAGAAAATTTTGAATTTTTAAAGATTTAGGCCCCATTCAAATCCTCTAGGATTACAAAAACTTAAATTTTCATTGTTTTTGATTATTGATAAATCGTTTTTAAAGCAAGTATATCTATATTTTATTTCCAAGTTGTTGGCCTTAGAAGTTGTGCCTTGATTTTTAAAAAGTCAGTAAATTTTTGAATTTTTAAAAATTTAGGCCCCATTTAAATCCTCTAGGATTACAATAACTTAAATTTTCATTGTTTAGGATTATTGATAAATCGATTTTAAAGCAAGTATTTCTTTATTTTATTTCCAAGTTGCTGGCCTTAGAAGGTGTGACATTTACCATTTTAAAGATTTTTAAAGTCAGAAAATTTTGAATTTTTAAAGATTTAGGCCCCATTCAAATCCTCTAGGATTACAAAAACTTAAATTTTCATTGTTTTTGATTATTGATAAATCGTTTTTAAAGCAAGTATATCTATATTTTATTTCCAAGTTGTTGGCCTTAGAAGTTGTGCCTTGATTTTTAAAAAGTCAGTAAATTTTTGAATTTTTAAAAATTTAGGCCCCATTTAAATCCTCTAGGATTACAATAACTTAAATTTTCATTGTTTTGGATTATTGATAAATAGATTTTAAAGAAAGTATTTCTATATTTTATTTCCAAGTTGCTGAGCTTATAAGTTGTGACTCGATTTTTAAAAGTGAGAAAATTTTGAATTTTTAAAGATTTAGGCCCCATTCAAATCCTCTAGGATTACAAAAACTTAAATTTTCATTGTTTTTGATTATTGATAAATCGGTTTTAAAGCAAGTATATCTATATTTTATTTCCAAGTTGTTGGCCTTAGAAGTTGTGCCTTGATTTTTAAAAAGTCAGTAAATTTTTGAATTTTTAAAAATTTAGGCCCCATTTAAATCCTCTAGGATTACAATAACTTAAATTTTCATTGTTTAGGATTATTGATAAATCGATTTTAAAGCAAGTATTTCTATATTTTATTTCCAAGTTGTTGGCCTAAGAAGTTGTTACTCGATTTTTAAAGTCAGAAATTTTTGAATTTTTAAAGATTTAGACCCCATTCAAATCCTCTAGGATTACAAAAACTTAAATTTTCATTGTTTAGGATTATTGATAAGTCGATTTTAAAGCAAGTATTTCTATATTTTATTTCCAAGTTGCTGGCCTTATAAGGTGTGACTCGATTTTTAAAAGTGAGAAAATTTTGAATTTTTAAAGATTTAGGCCCCATTCAAATCCTCTAGGATTACAAAAACTTAAATTTTCATTGTTTTTGATTATTGATAAATCGTTTTTAAAGCAAGTATATCTATATTTTATTTCCAAGTTGTTGGCCTTAGAAGTTGTGCCTTGATTTTTAAAAAGTCAGTAAATTTTTGAATTTTTAAAAATTTAGGCCCCATTTAAATCCTCTAGGATTACAATAACTTAAATTTTCATTGTTTAGGATTATTGATAAATCGATTTTAAAGCAAGTATTTCTTTATTTTATTTCCAAGTTGCTGGCCTTAGAAGGTGTGACATTTACCATTTTAAAGATTTTTAAAGTCAGAAAATTTTGAATTTTTAAAGATTTAGGCCCCATTCAAATCCTCTAGGATTAAAAAAACTAAAATTTTCATTGTTTTGGATTATTGATAAATAGATTTTAAAGAAAGTATTTCTATATTTTATTTCCAAGTTGCTGAGCTTATAAGTTGTGACTCGATTTTTAAAAGTGAGAAAATTTTAAATTTTTAAAGATTTAGGCCCCATTCAAATCCTCTAGGATTACAAAAACTTAAATTTTCATTGTTTAGGATTATTGATAAATCGATTTTAAAGCAAGTATTTCTATATTTTATTTCCAAGTTGTTGGCCTTAGAAGGTGTGACTCGATTTTTAAAAGTCAGAAAATTTTGAATTTTTAAAGATTTAGGCCCCATTCAAATCCTCTAGGATTACAAAAACTTAAATTTTCATTGTTTAGGATTATTGATAAATCGATTTTAAAGCAAGTATTTCTTTATTTTATTTCCAAGTTGCTGGCCTTAGAAGGTGTAACTCGATTTTTAAAAGTCAGAAAATTTTGAATTTTTAAAGATTTAGGCCCCATTCAAATCCTCTAGGATTAAAAAAACTAAAATTTTCATTGTTTTGGATTATTGATAAATAGATTTTAAAGAAAGTATTTCTATATTTTATTTCCAAGTTGCTGAGCTTATAAGTTGTGACTCGATTTTTAAAAGTGAGAAAATTTTAAATTTTTAAAGATTTAGGCCCCATTCAAATCCTCTAGGATTACAAAAACTTAAATTTTCATTGTTTTTGATTATTGATAAATCGGTTTTAAAGCAAGTATTTCTATATTTTATTTCCAAGTTGTTGGCCTTAGAAGGTGTAACTCGATTTTTAAAAGTCAGAAAATTTTGAATTTTTAAAGATTTAGGCCCCATTCAAATCCTCTAGGATTACAAAAACTTAAATTTTCATTGTTTAGGATTATTGATAAATCGATTTTAAAGCAAGTATTTCTATATTTTATTTCCAAGTTGTTGGCCTAAGAAGTTGTTACTCGATTTTTAAAGTCAGAAATTTTTGAATTTTTAAAGATTTAGACCCCATTCAAATCCTCTAGGATTACAAAAACTTAAATTTTCATTGTTTAGGATTATTGATAAGTCGATTTTAAAGCAAGTATTTCTATATTTTATTTCCAAGTTGCTGGCCTTATAAGGTGTGACTCGATTTTTAAAAGTGAGAAAATTTTGAATTTTTAAAGATTTAGACCCCATTCAAATCCTCTAGTATTACAAAAACTTAAATTTTCATTGTTTAGGATTATTAATAAATCGATTTTAAAGAAATTATATCTATATTTTATTTCCAAGTTGCTGGCCTTAGAAGTTGTGACTCGATTTTTAAAAAGTCAGAAAATTTTGAATTTTTAAAGATTTAGGCCCCATTCAAATCCTCTAGGATTACAAAAACTTAAATTTTCATTGTTTAGGATTATTGATAAATCGATTTTAAAGCAAGTATTTCTATATTTTATTTCCAAGTTGCTGGCCTTAGAAGGTGTTACTCGATTTTTTAAAAAGTCAGTAAATTTTGAATTTTTAAAAATTTAGGCCC
The DNA here is from genome assembly GCA_022207745.1 of Brachionus rubens. NCBI lineage: Eukaryota > Metazoa > Rotifera > Eurotatoria > Ploima > Brachionidae > Brachionus > Brachionus rubens. Next base: position 32,460 of record JAJVHD010000099.1, on the reverse strand, counting down.
CATTTAAATCCTCTAGGATTACAAAAACTTAAATTTTCATTGTTTAGGATTATTGATAAATCGATTTTAAAGCAAGTATTTCTATATTTTATTTCCAAGTTGCTGGCCTTAGAAGTTGTGACATTTACCATTTTAAAGATTTTTAAAGTCAGAAAATTTTGAATTTTTAAAGATTTAGGCCCCATTCAAATCCTCTAGGATTAAAAAAACTAAAATTTTCATTGTTTTGGATTATTGATAAATAGATTTTAAAGAAAGTATTTCTATATTTTATTTCCAAGTTGCTGAGCTTATAAGTTGTGACTCGATTTTTAAAAGTGAGAAAATTTTAAATTTTTAAAGATTTAGGCCCCATTCAAATCCTCTAGGATTACAAAAACTTAAATTTTCATTGTTTTTGATTATTGATAAATCGGTTTTAAAGCAAGTATTTCTATATTTTATTTCCAAGTTGTTGGCCTTAGAAGGTGTAACTCGATTTTTAAAAGTCAGAAAATTTTGAATTTTTAAAGATTTAGGCCCCATTCAAATCCTCTAGGATTACAAAAACTTAAATTTTCATTGTTTAGGATTATTGATAAATCGATTTTAAAGCAAGTATTTCTTTATTTTATTTCCAAGTTGCTGGCCTTAGAAGGTGTAACTCGATTTTTAAAAGTCAGAAAATTTTGAATTTTTAAAGATTTAGGCCCCATTCAAATCCTCTAGGATTAAAAAAACTAAAATTTTCATTGTTTTGGATTATTGATAAATAGATTTTAAAGAAAGTATTTCTATATTTTATTTCCAAGTTGCTGAGCTTATAAGTTGTGACTCGATTTTTAAAAGTGAGAAAATTTTAAATTTTTAAAGATTTAGGCCCCATTCAAATCCTCTAGGATTACAAAAACTTAAATTTTCATTGTTTTTGATTATTGATAAATCGGTTTTAAAGCAAGTATTTCTATATTTTATTTCCAAGTTGTTGGCCTTAGAAGGTGTGACTCGATTTTTAAAAGTCAGAAAATTTTGAATTTTTAAAGATTTAGGCCCCATTCAAATCCTCTAGGATTACAAAAACTTAAATTTTCATTGTTTAGGATTATTGATAAATCGATTTTAAAGCAAGTATTTCTATATTTTATTTCCAAGTTGTTGGCCTAAGAAGTTGTTACTCGATTTTTAAAGTCAGAAATTTTTGAATTTTTAAAGATTTAGACCCCATTCAAATCCTCTAGGATTACAAAAACTTAAATTTTCATTGTTTAGGATTATTGATAAGTCGATTTTAAAGCAAGTATTTCTATATTTTATTTCCAAGTTGCTGGCCTTATAAGGTGTGACTCGATTTTTAAAAGTGAGAAAATTTTGAATTTTTAAAGATTTAGGCCCCATTCAAATCCTCTAGGATTACAAAAACTTAAATTTTCATTGTTTTTGATTATTGATAAATCGTTTTTAAAGCAAGTATATCTATATTTTATTTCCAAGTTGTTGGCCTTAAAAGTTGTGCCTTGATTTTTAAAAAGTCAGTAAATTTTTGAATTTTTAAAAATTTAGGCCCCATTTAAATCCTCTAGGATTACAATAACTTAAATTTTCATTGTTTAGGATTATTGATAAATCGATTTTAAAGCAAGTATTTCTTTATTTTATTTCCAAGTTGCTGGCCTTAGAAGGTGTGACATTTACCATTTTAAAGATTTTTAAAGTCAGAAAATTTTGAATTTTTAAAGATTTAGGCCCCATTCAAATCCTCTAGGATTAAAAAAACTAAAATTTTCATTGTTTAGGATTATTGATAAATCCATTTTAAAGCAAGTATTTCTATATTTTATTTCCAAGTTGCTGGCCTTATAAGTTGTGACTCGATTTTTAAAAAGTCAGAAAATTTTGAATTTTTAAAGATTTAGGCCCATTCAAATCCTCTAGGATTAAAAAAACTAAAATTTTCATTGTTTTGTATATTGATAAATAGATTTTAAAGCAAGTATTTCTATATTTTATTTCCAAGTTGTTGGCCTTAAAAAGTGTGACTCGATTTTTAAAGTCAGAAAATTTTGAATTTTTAAAGATTTAGGCCCCATTCAAATCCTCTAGGATTACAAAAACTTAAATTTTCATTGTTTAGGATTATTGATAAATCGATTTTAAAGCAAGTATTTCTATATTTTATTTCCAAGTTGTTGGCCTTAGAAGGTGTAACTCGATTTTTAAAAGTCAGAAAATTTTGAATTTTTAAAGATTTAGGCCCCATTCAAATCCTCTAGGATTAAAAAAACTAAAATTTTCATTGTTTTGGATTATTGATAAATAGATTTTAAAGAAAGTATTTCTATATTTTATTTCCAAGTTGCTGAGCTTATAAGTTGTGACTCGATTTTTAAAAGTGAGAAAATTTTAAATTTTTAAAGATTTAGGCCCCATTCAAATCCTCTAGGATTACAAAAACTTAAATTTTCATTGTTTTTGATTATTGATAAATCGGTTTTAAAGCAAGTATTTCTATATTTTATTTCCAAGTTGCTGGCCTTATAAGTTGTAACTCGATTTTTAAAAGTCAGAAAATTTTGAATTTTTAAAGATTTAGGCCCCATTCAAATCCTCTAGGATTACAAAAACTTAAATTTTCATTGTTTAGGATTATTGATAAATCGATTTTAAAGCAAGTATTTCTATATTTTATTTCCAAGTTGCTGGCCTTATAAGTTGTGACTCGATTTTTAAAAGTGAGAAAATTTTGAATTTATAAAGATTAAGGCCACATTCAAATCCTCTAGGATTACAAAAACTTAAATTTTCATTGTTTAGGATTATTGATAAATCGATTTTAAAGCAAGTATTTCTATATTTTATTTCCAAGTTGCTGGCCTTAGAAGGTGTGACATTTACCATTTTAAAGATTTTTAAAGTCAGAAAATTTTGAATTTTTAAAGATTTAGACCCCATTCAAATCCTCTAGGATTACAAAAACTTAAATTTTCATTGTTTAGGATTATTGAAAAATTGATTTTAAAGCAAGTATTTCTATATTTTATTTCCAAGTTGCTGGCCTTATAAGTTGTGACTCGATTTTTAAAAAGTCAGAAAATTTTGAATTTTTAAAGATTTGGGCCCCATTCAAATCCTCTAGGATTACAAAAACTTAAATTTTCATTGTTTAGGATTATTGATAAATCGATTTTAAAGCAAGTATTTCTATATTTTATTTCCAAGTTGCTGGCCTTAGAAGGTGTGACTCGATTTTTAAAAGTCAGAAAATTTTGAATTTTTAAAGATTTAGGCCCCATTCAAATCCTCTAGGATTACAAAAACTTAAATTTTCATTGTTTAGGATTATCGATAAATCGATTTTAAAGCAAGTATTTCTTTATTTTAATTCCAAGTTGCTGGCCTTAGAAGGTGTGACACTTCCCATTTTAAAGATTTTTAAAGTCAGAAAATTCTAAATTTTTAAAGATTTAGGCCCATTCAAATCCTCTAGGATTACAAAAACTTAAATTTTCATTGTTTAGGATTATTGATAAATCCATTTTTAAAGCAAGTATTTCTATATTTTATTTCCAAGTTGTTGGCCTTAGAAGGTGTGACTCGATTTTTAAAAGTCAGAAAATTTTGAATTTTTAAAGATTTAGGCCCCATTCAAATCCTCTAGGATTACAAAAACTTAAATTTTCATTGTTTAGGATTATTGATAAATCGATTTTAAAGCAAGTATTTCTATATTTTATTTCCAAGTTGCTGGCCTTATAAGTTGTGACTCGATTTTTAAAAGTCAGAAAATTTTGAATTTTTAAAGATTTAGGCCCCATTCAAATCCTCTAGGATTACAAAAACTTAAATTTTCATTGTTTAGGATTATTGATAAATCCATTTTTAAAGCAAGTATTTCTATATTTTATTTCCAAGTTGCTGGCCTTAGAAGGTGTGACATTTACCATTTTAAAGATTTTTTAAGTCAGAAAATTCTGAATTTTTAAAAATTTAGACCCCATTCAAATCCTCTAGGATTTGAAAAACTTAAATTTTCATTGTTTAGGATTATTGATAAATCCATTTTTAAAGCAAGTATTTCTATATTTTATTTCCAAGTTGCTGGCCTTAGAAGGTGTGACATTTACCATTTTAAAGATTTTTTAAGTCAGAAAATTCTGAATTTTTAAAAATTTAGACCCCATTCAAATCCTCTAGGATTACAAAAACTTAAATTTTCATTGTTTAGGATTATTGATAAATCGATTTTAAAGCAAGTATTTCTATATTTTATTTCCAAGTTGCTGGCCTTATAAGTTGTGACTCGATTTTTAAAAGTGAGAAAATTTTGAATTTATAAAGATTAAGGCCACATTCAAATCCTCTAGGATTACAAAAACTTAAATTTTCATTGTTTAGGATTATTGATAAATCGATTTTAAAGCAAGTATTTCTATATTTTATTTCCAAGTTGCTGGCCTTAGAAGGTGTGACATTTACCATTTTAAAGATTTTAAAAAAGTCAGAAAATTTTGAATTTTTAAAGATTTAGGCCCCATTCAAATCCTCTAGGATTACAAAAACTTAAATTTTCATTGTATAGGATTATTGATAAATCGATTTTAAAGCAAGTATTTCTATATTTTATTTCCAAGTTGCTGGCCTTAGAAGTTGTTACTCGATTTTTAAATGTGAGAAAATTTTGAATTTTTAAAGATTTAGGCCCCATTCAAATCCTCTAGGATTACAAAAACTTAAATTTTCATTGTTTTTGATTATTGATAAATCGATTTTAAAGCAAGTATTTCTATATTTTATTTCCAAGTTGTTGGCCTTAGAAGGTGTAACTCGATTTTTAAAAGTCAGAAAATTTTGAATTTTTAAAGATTTAGGCCCCATTCAAATCCTCTAGGATTACAAAAACTTAAATTTTCATTGTTTTTGATTATTGATAAATCGATTTTAAAGCAAGTATTTCTATATTTTATTTCCAAGTTGTTGGCCTTAGAAGGTGTAACTCGATTTTTAAAAGTCAGAAAATTTTGAATTTTTAAAGATTTAGGCCCCATTCAAATCCTCTAGGATTACAAAAACTTAAATTTTCATTGTTTAGGATTATTGATAAATCGATTTTAAAGCAAGTATTTCTATATTTTATTTCCAAGTTGCTGGCCTTATAAGTTGTGACTCGATTTTTAAAAAGTCAGAAAATTTTGAATTTTTAAAGATTTAGACCCCATTCAAATCCTCTAGGATTACAAAAACTTAAATTTTCATTGTTTAGGATTATTGATAAATCGATTTTAAAGCAAGTATTTCTATATTTTATTTCCAAGTTGCTGGCCTTAGAAGGTGTGACATTTACCATTTTAAAGATTTTTAAAGTCAGAAAATTTTGAATTTTTAAAGATTTAGGCCCCATTCAAATCCTCTAGGATTACAAAAACTTAAATTTTCATTGTTTAGGATTATTGATAAATCGATTTTAAAGCAAGTATTTCTATATTTTATTTCCAAGTTGCTGGCCTTAGAAGGTGTGACATTTACCATTTTAAAGATTTTTAAAGTCAGAAAATTTTGAATTTTTAAAGATTTGGGCCCCATTCAAATCCTCTAGGATTACAAAAACTTAAATTTTCATTGTTTAGGATTATTGATAAATCGATTTTAAAGCAAGTATTTCTATATTTTATTTCCAAGTTGCTGGCCTTATAAGTTGTGACTCGATTTTTAAAAGTGAGAAAATTTTGAATTTATAAAGATTAAGGCCACATTCAAATCCTCTAGGATTACAAAAACTTAAATTTTCATTGTTTAGGATTATTGATAAATCGATTTTAAAGCAAGTATTTCTATATTTTATTTCCAAGTTGCTGGCCTTAGAAGGTGTGACATTTACCATTTTAAAGATTTTTAAAGTCAGAAAATTTTGAATTTTTAAAGATTTAGGCCCCATTCAAATCCTCTAGGATTACAAAAACTTAAATTTTAATTGTTTTGGATTTTTGATAAACCGATTTTAAAGCAAGTATTTCAATAATTTATTTCCAATGTTGCTGGCCTTAGAAGTTGTTACACGATTTTTAAAAGTCAGAAAATTTTGAATTTTTAAAGATTTAGGCCCCATTCAAATCCTCTAGGATTACAAAAACTTAAATTTTCATTGTTTAGGATTATTGATAAATCGATTTTAAAGCAAGTATTTCTATATTTTATTTCCAAAGTTGCTGGCCTTATAAGTTGTGACTCGATTTTTAAAAGTGAGAAAATTTTGAATTTTTAAAGATTTAGGCCCCATTCAAATCCTCTAGGATTACAAAAACTTAAATTTTCATTGTTTTTGATTATTGATAAATCGATTTTAAACAAGTATTTCTATATTTTATTTCCAAGTTGCTGGCCTTAGAAGGTGTGACATTTACCATTTTAAAGATTTTTAAAGTCAGAAAATTTTGAATTTTTAAAGATTTGGGCCCCATTCAAATCCTCTAGGATTACAAAAACTTAAATTTTAATTGTTTTGGATTTTTGATAAATCGATTTTAAAGCAAGTATTTCAATAATTTATTTCCAATGTTGCTGGCCTTAGAAGTTGTTACTCGATTTTTAAAAGTCAGAAAATTTTGAATTTTTAAAGATTTAGACCCCATTCAAATCCTCTAGGATTACAAAAACTTAAATTTTCATTGTTTAGGATTATTGATAAATCGATTTTAAAGCAAGTATTTCTATATTTTATTTCCAAGTTGCTGGCCTTATAAGTTGTGACTCGATTTTTAAAAAGTCAGAAAATTTTGAATTTTTAAAGATTTAGACCCCATTCAAATCCTCTAGGATTACAAAAACTTAAATTTTCATTGTTTAGGATTATTGATAAATCGATTTTAAAGCAAGTATTTCTATATTTTATTTCCAAGTTGCTGGCCTTAGAAGGTGTGACTCGATTTTTAAAAGTCAGAAAATTTTGAATTTTTAAAGATTTAGGCCCCATTCAAATCCTCTAGGATTACAAAAACTTAAATTTTAATTGTTTTGGATTTTTGATAAATCGATTTTAAAGCAAGTATTTCAATAATTTATTTCCAATGTTGCTGGCCTTAGAAGTTGTTACTCGATTTTTAAAAGTCAGAAAATTTTGAATTTTTAAAGATTTAGGCCCCATTCAAATCCTCTAGGATTACAAAAACTTAAATTTTCATTGTTTAGGATTATTGATAAATCGATTTTAAAGCAAGTATTTCTATATTTTATTTCCAAAGTTGCTGGCCTTATAAGTTGTGACTCGATTTTTAAAAGTGAGAAAATTTTGAATTTTTAAAGATTTAGGCCCCATTCAAATCCTCTAGGATTACAAAAACTTAAATTTTCATTGTTTAGGATTATTGATAAATCGATTTTAAAGCAAGTATTTCTATATTTTATTTCCAAGTTGCTGGCCTTAGAAGGTGTGACATTTACCATTTTAAAGATTTTTAAAGTCAGAAAATTTTGAATTTTTAAAGATTTAGGCCCCATTCAAATCCTCTAGGATTACAAAAACTTAAATTTTCATTGTTTAGGATTATTGATAAATCGATTTTAAAGCAAGTATTTCTATATTTTATTTCCAAGTTGCTGGCCTTAGAAGGTGTGACATTTACCATTTTAAAGATTTTTAAAGTCAGAAAATTTTGAATTTTTAAAGATTTAGGCCCCATTCAAATCCTCTAGGATTACAAAAACTTAAATTTTCATTGTTTAGGATTATTGATAAATCGATTTTAAAGCAAGTATTTCTATATTTTATTTCCAAGTTGCTGGCCTTAGAAGGTGTGACATTTACCATTTTAAAGATTTTTTAAGTCAGAAAATTTTGAATTTTTAAAGATTTAGGCCCCATTCAAATCCTCTAGGATTACAAAAACTTAAATTTTCATTGTTTAGGATTATTGATAAATCGATTTTAAAGCAAGTATTTCTATATTTTATTTCCAAGTTGCTGGCCTTATAAGTTGTGACTCGATTTTTAAAAAGTCAGAAAATTTTGAATTTTTAAAGATTTAGGCCCCATTCAAATCCTCTAGGATTACAAAAACTTAAATTTTCATTGTTTAGGATTATTGATAAATCGATTTTAAAGCAAGTATTTCTATATTTTATTTCCAAGTTGCTGGCCTTTGAAGGTGTGACATTTACCATTTTAAAGATTTTTAAAGTCAGAAAATTTTGAATTTTAGAAAGATTAAGGCCACATTCAAATCCTCTAGGATTACAAAAACTTAAATTTTCATTGTTTAGGATTGTTGAAAACTTAAATTTTCATTGTATAGGATTATTGATAAATCGATTTTAAAGCAAGTATTTCTATATTTTATTTCCAAGTTGCTGGCCTTAGAAGTTGTTACTCGATTTTTAAAAGTGAGAAAATATTGAATTTATAAAGATTAAGGCCCCATTCAAATCCTCTAGGATTACAAAAACTTAAATTTTCATTGTTTTGGATTATTGATAAATCGATTTTAATGCAAGTATTTCTATAATTTATTTCCAATGTTGCTGGCCTTAGAAGTTGTTACTCGATTTTTAAAAGTGAGAAAATTTTGAATTTTTAAAAATTTAGGCCCCATTCAAATCCTCTAGGATTACAAAAACTTAAATTTTCATTGTTTAGGATTATTGGTAAATCGATTTTAAAGCAAGTATTTCTATATTTTATTTCCAAGTTGCTGGCCTTAGAAGGTGTGACATTTACCATTTTAAAGATTTTTAAAGTCAGAAAATTTTGAATTTTTAAAGATTTAGGCCCCATTCAAATCCTCTAGGATTACAAAAACTTAAATTTTCATTGTTTAGGATTATTGATAAATCGATTTTAAAGCAAGTATTTCTTTATTTTATTTCCAAGTTGCTGGCCTTAGAAGTTGTTACTCGATTTTTAAAAGTGAGAAAATTTTGAATTTTTAAAGATTTAGGCCCCATTCAAATCCTCTAGGATTACAAAAACTTAAATTTTCATTGTTTAGGATTATTGATAAATCGATTTTAAAGCAAGTATTTCTATATTTTATTTCCAAGTTGCTGGCCTTAGAAGGTGTGACATTTACCATTTTAAAGATTTTTAAAGTCAGAAAATTCTGAATTTTTAAAGATTTAGGCCCCATTCAAATCCTCTAGGATTACAAAAACTTAAATTTTCATTGTTTAGGATTATTGATAAATCCATTTTTAAAGCAAGTATTTCTATATTTTATTTCCAAGTTGCTGGCCTTAGAAGGTGTGACACTTCCCATTTTAAAGATTTTTAAAGTCAGAAAATTCTGAATTTTTAAAAATTTAGACCCCATTCAAATCCTCTAGGATTACAAAAACTTAAATTTTCATTGTTTAGGATTATTGATAAATCGATTTTAAAGCAAGTATTTCTATATTTTATTTCCAAGTTGCTGGCCTTAGAAGGTGTTACTCGATTTTTAAAAGTCAGAAAATTTTGAATTTTTAAAGATTTAGGCCCCATTCAAATCCTCTAGGATTACAAAAACTTAAATTTTCATTGTTTAGGATTATTGATAAATCGATTTTAAAGCAAGTATTTCTATATTTTATTTCCAAGTTGCTGGCCTTAGAAGGTGTGACACTTCCCATTTTAAAGATTTTTAAAGTCAGAAAATTCTGAATTTTTAAAAATTTAGACCCCATTCAAATCCTCTAGGATTACAAAAACTTAAATTTTCATTGTTTAGGATTATTGAAAAATTGATTTTAAAGCAAGTATTTCTATATTTTATTTCCAAGTTGCTGGCCTTATAAGTTGTGACTCGATTTTTAAAAAGTCAGAAAATTTTGAATTTTTAAAGATTTAGACCCCATTCAAATCCTCTAGGATTAGAAAAACTTAAATTTTCATTGTTTAGGATTATTGATAAATCGATTTTAAAGCAAGTATTTCTATATTTTATTTCCAAGTTGCTGGCCTTATAAGTTGTGACTCGATTTTTAAAAAGTCAGAAAATTTTGAATTTTTAAAGATTTAGACCCCATTCAAATCCTCTAGGATTACAAAAACTTAAATTTTCATTGTTTAGGATTATTGAAAAATTGATTTTAAAGCAAGTATTTCTATATTTTATTTCCAAGTTGCTGGCCTTAGAATGTGTGACACTTCCCATTTTAAAGATTTTTAAAGTCAGAAAATTCTAAATTTTTAAAGATTTAGGCCCATTCAAATCCTCTAGGATTACAAAAACTTAAATTTTCATTGTTTAGGATTATTGATAAATCGATTTTAAAGCAAGTATTTCTATATTTTATTTCCAAGTTGCTGGCCTTAGAAGGTGTGACATTTACCATTTTAAAGATTTTTAAAGTCAGAAAATTTTGAATTTTTAAAGATTTAGGCCCCATTCAAATCCTCTAGGATTACAAAAACTTAAATTTTCATTGTTTTGGATTATTGATAAATCGATTTTAAAGCAAGTATTTCTATATTTTATTTCCAAGTTGCTGGCCTTATAAGTTGTGACTCGATTTTTAAAAAGTCAGAAAATTTTGAATTTTTAAAGATTTAGACCCCATTCAAATCCTCTAGGATTACAAAAACTTAAATTTTCATTGTTTAGGATTATTGATAAATCGATTTTAAAGCAAGTATTTCTATATTTTATTTCCAATGTTGCTGGCCTTAGAAGTTGTTACTCGATTTTTAAAACAGAGAAAATTTTGAATTTTTAAAGATTTAGGCCTCATTCAAATCCTCTAGGATTACAAAAACTTAAATTTTCATTGTTTAGGATTATTGATAAATCGATTTTAAAGCAAGTATTTCTTTATTTTATTTCCAAGTTGCTGGCCTTAGAAGTTCTGACTCGATTTTTAAAAGTCAGAAAATTTTGAATTTTTAAAGATTTAGGCCCCATTCAAATCCTCTAGGATTACAAAAACTTAAATTTTCATTGTTTAGGATTATTGATAAATAGATTTTAAAGCAAGTATTTCTATATTTTATTTCCAAGTTGCTGGCCTTAGAAGGTGTTATTCGATTTTTAAAAGACAGAAAATTTTGAATTTTTAAAGATTTAGGCCCCATTCAAATCCTCTAGGATTACAAAAACTTAAATTTTCATTGTTTAGGATTATTGATAAATCGATTTTAAAGCAAGTATTTCTATATTTTATTTCCAAGTTGCTGGCCTTAGAAGTTGTGACTCGATTTATAAAAAGTCAGAAAATTCTGAATTTTTAAAAATTTAGACCCGATTCAAATCCTCTAGGATTACAAAAACTTAAATTTTCATTGTTTAGGATTATTGAAAAATTGATTTTAAAGCAAGTATTTCTAAATTTTATTTCCAAGTTGCTGCCCTTAGAAGGTGTGACATTTTCCATTTTAAAGATTTTAAAAAAGTCAGAAAATTTTGAATTTTTAAAGATTTAGGCCCCATTCAAATCCTCTAGGATTACAAAAACTTAAATTTTCATTGTTTAGGATTATTGATAAATCGATTTTAAAGCAAGTATTTCTATATTTTATTTCCAAGTTGCTGGCCTTAGAAGGTGTGACTCGATTTTTAAAAGTCAGAAAATTTTGAATTTTTAAAGATTTAGGCCCCATTCAAATCCTCTAGGATTACAAAAACTTAAATTTTCATTGTTTAGGATTATTGATAAATAGATTTTAAAGCAAGTATTTCTATATTTTATTTCCAAGTTGCTGGCCTTAGAAGGTGTTACTCGATTTTTAAAAGTCAGAAAATTTTGAATTTTTAAAGATTTAGGCCCCATTCAAATCCTCTAGGATTACAAAAACTTAAATTTTCATTGTTTAGGATTATTGATAAATAGATTTTAAAGCAAGTATTTCTATATTTTATTTCCAAGTTGCTGGCCTTAGAAGGTGTGACATTTACCATTTTAAAGATTTTTTAAGTCAGAAAATTTTGAATTTTTAAAGATTTAGGCCCCATTCAAATCCTCTAGGATTACAAAAACTTAAATTTTCATTGTTTAGGATTATTGATAAATCGATTTTAAAGCAAGTATTTCTATATTTTATTTCCAAGTTGCTGGCCTTAGAAGTTCTGACTCGATTTTTAAAAAGTCAGAAAATTTTGAATTTTTAAAGATTTAGGCCCCATTCAAATCCTCTAGGATTACAAAAACTTAAATTTTCATTGTTTAGGATTATTGATAAATCGATTTTAAAGCAAGTATTTCTATATTTTATTTCCAAGTTGCTGGCCTTAGAAGTTGTGACTCGATTTTTAAAAGTCAGAAAATTTTGAATTTTTAAAGATTTAGGCCCCATTCAAATCCTCTAGGATTACAAAAACTTAAATTTTCATTGTTTAGGATTATTGATAAATCGATTTTAAAGCAAGTATTTCTATATTTTATTTCCAAGTTGCTGGCCTTAGAAGTTGTGACTCGATTTTTAAAAGTCAGAAAATTTTGAATTTTTAAAGATTTAGGCCCCATTCAAATCCTCTAGGATTACAAAAACTTAAATTTTCATTGTTTAGGATTATTGATAAATCGATTTTAAAGCAAGTATTTCTATATTTTATTTCCAAGTTGCTGGCCTTAGAAGTTGTGACTCGATTTTTAAAAGTCAGAAAATTTTGAATTTTTAAAGATTTAGGCCCCATTCAAATCCTCTAGGATTACAAAAACTTAAATTTTCATTGTTTAGGATTATTGATAAATAGATTTTAAAGCAAGTATTTCTATATTTTATTTCCAAGTTGCTGGCCTTAGAAGGTGTGACATTTACCATTTTAAAGATTTTTAAAAAGTCAGAAAATTTTGAATTTTTAAAGATTTAGGCCCCATTCAAATCCTCTAGGATTACAAAAACTTAAATTTTCATTGTTTAGGATTATTGATAAATAGATTTTAAAGCAAGTATTTCTATATTTTATTTCCAAGTTGCTGGCCTTAGAAGTTGTTACTCGATTTTTAAATGTGAGAAAATTTTGAATTTTTAAAGATTTAGGCCCCATTCAAATCCTCTAGGATTACAAAAACTTAAATTTTCATTGTTTAGGATTATTGATAAATAGATTTTAAAGCAAGTATTTCTATATTTTATTTCCAAGTTGCTGGCCTTAGAAGGTGTTATTCGATTTTTAAAAGACAGAAAATTTTGAATTTTTAAAGATTTAGGCCCCATTCAAATCCTCTAGGATTACAAAAACTTAAATTTTCATTGTTTAGGATTATTTATAAATCGATTTTAAAGCAAGTATTTCTATATTTTATTTCCAAGTTGCTGGCCTTAGAAGTTCTGACTCGATTTTTAAAAAGTCAGAAAACTTGAATTTTTAAAGATTTAGGCCCCATTCAAATCCTCTAGGATTACAAAAACTTAAATTTTCATTGTTTAGGATTATTGATAAATAGATTTTAAAGCAAGTATTTCTATATTTTATTTCCAAGTTGCTGGCCTTAGAAGGTGTGACATTTACCATTTTAAAGATTTTTAAAGTCAGAAAATTTTGAATTTTTAAAGATTTAGGCCCCATTCAAATCCTCTAGGATTACAAAAACTTAAATTTTCATTGTTTAGGATTATTGATAAATAGATTTTAAAGCAAGTATTTCTATATTTTATTTCCAAGTTGCTGGCCTTAGAAGTTGTGACTCGATTTTTAAAAGTCAGAAAATTTTGAATTTTTAAAGATTTAGGCCCCATTCAAATCCTCTAGGATTACAAAAACTTAAATTTTCATTGTTTAGGATTATTGATAAATCGATTTTAAAGCAAGTATTTCTATATTTTATTTCCAAGTTGCTGGCCTTAGAAGGTGTTACTCGATTTTTAAAAGTCAGAAAATTTTGAATTTTTAAAGATTTAGGCCCCATTCAAATCCTCTAGGATTACAAAAACTTAAATTTTCATTGTTTAGGATTATTGATAAATAGATTTTAAAGCAAGTATTTCTATATTTTATTTCCAAGTTGCTGGCCTTAAAAGGTGTGACATTTACCATTTTAAAGATTTTTAAAGTCAGAAAATTTTGAATTTTTAAAGATTTAGGCCCCATTCAAATCCTCTAGGATTACAAAAACTTAAATTTTCATTGTTTAGGATTATTGATAAATAGATTTTAAAGCAAGTATTTCTATATTTTATTTCCAAGTTGCTGGCCTTAGAAGGTGTGACTCGATTTTTAAAAGTCAGAAAATTTTGAATTTTTAAAGATTTAGGCCCCATTCAAATCCTCTAGGATTACAAAAACTTAAATTTTCATTGTTTAGGATTATCGATAAATCGATTTTAAAGCAAGTATTTCTTTATTTTAATTCCAAGTTGCTGGCCTTAGTAGGTGTGACATTTACCATTTTAAAGATTTTTAAAGTCAGAAAATTTTGAATTTTTAAAGATTTAGGCCCCATTCAAATCCTCTAGGATTACAAAAACTTAAATTTTCATTGTTTAGGATTATTGATAAATAGATTTTAAAGCAAGTATTTCTATATTTTATTTCCAAGTTGCTGGCCTTAGAAGGTGTTACTCGATTTTTAAAAGTCAGAAAATTTTGAATTTTTAAAGATTTAGGCCCCATTCAAATCCTCTAGGATTACAAAAACTTAAATTTTCATTGTTTAGGATTATTGATAAATCGATTTTAAAGCAAGTATTTCTATATTTTATTTCCAAGTTGCTGGCCTTAGAAGGTGTGACATTTACCATTTTAAAGATTTTTAAAGTCAGAAAATTTTGAATTTTTAAAGATTTAGGCCCCATTCAAATCCTCTAGGATTACAAAAACTTAAATTTTCATTGTTTAGGATTATTGATAAATAGATTTTAAAGCAAGTATTTCTATATTTTATTTCCAAGTTGCTGCCCTTAGAAGGTGTGACATTTACCATTTTAAAGATTTTAAAAAAGTCAGAAAATTTTGAATTTTTAAAGATTTAGGCCCCATTCAAATCCTCTAGGATTACAAAAACTTAAATTTTCATTGTTTAGGATTATTGATAAATAGATTTTAAAGCAAGTATTTCTATATTTTATTTCCAAGTTGCTGGCCTTAGAAGGTGTGACATTTACCATTTTAAAGATTTTTAAAGTCAGAAAATTTTGAATTTTTAAAGATTTAGGCCCCATTCAAATCCTCTAGGATTACAAAAACTTAAATTTTCATTGTTTAGGATTATTGATAAATAGATTTTAAAGCAAGTATTTCTATATTTTATTTCCAAGTTGCTGGCCTTAGAAGGTGTGACATTTACCATTTTAAAGATTTTTTAAGTCAGAAAATTTTGAATTTTTAAACATTTAGGCCCGATTCAAATCCTCTAGGATTACAAAAACTTAAATTTTCATTGTTTAGGATTGTTGAAAAATTGATTTTAAAGCAAGTATTTCTATATTTTATTTCCAAGTTGCTGGCCTTAGAAGGTGTGACTCGATTTTTAAAGTCAGAAAATTTTGAATTTTTAAAGATTTAGGCCCGATTCAAATCCTCTAGGATTACAAAAACTTAAATTTTCATTGTTTAGGATTATTGATAAATCGATTTTAAAGCAAGTATTTCTAAATTTTATTTCCAAGTTGCTTGCCTTATAAGTTGTAACTCGATTTTTAAAAGTCAGAAAATTTTGAATTTTTAAAGATTTAGGCCCCATTCAAATCCTCTAGGATTACAAAAACTTAAATTTTCATTGTTTAGGATTATTGATAAATAGATTTTAAAGCAAGTATTTCTATATTTTATTTCCAAGTTGCTGGCCTTAGAAGGTGTGACATTTACCATTTTAAAGATTTTTAAAGTCAGAAAATTTTGAATTTTTAAAGATTTAGGCCCCATTCAAATCCTCAAGGATTACAAAAACTTAAATTTTCATTGTTTAGGATTATTGATAAATAGATTTTAAAGCAAGTATTTCTATATTTTATTTCCAAGTTGCTTGCCTTAGAAGGTGTTACTCGATTTTTAAAAGTCAGAAAATTTTGAATTTTTAAAGATTTAGGCCCCATTCAAATCCTCTAGGATTACAAAAACTTAAATTTTCATTGTTTAGGATTATTGATAAATAGATTTTAAAGCAAGTATTTCTATATTTTATTTCCAAGTTGCTTGCCTTAGAAGTTGTTACTCGATTTTTAAAAGTCAGAAAATTTTGAATTTTTAAAGATTTAGGCCCCATTCAAATCCTCTAGGATTACAAAAACTTAAATTTTCATTGTTTAGGATTATTGATAAATAGATTTTAAAGCAAGTATTTCTATATTTTATTTCCAAGTTGCTGGCCTTAGAAGTTGTTACTCGATTTTTAAAAGTGAGAAAATTTTGAATTTTTAAAGATTTAGGCCCCATTCAAATCCTCTAGGATTACAAAAACTTAAATTTTCATTGTTTAGGATTATTGATAAATCGATTTTAAAGCAAGTATTTCTATATTTTATTTCCAAGTTGCTGGCCTTAGAAGTTGTTACTCGATTTTTAAATGTGAGAAAATTTTGAATTTTTAAAGATTTAGGCCCCATTCAAATCCTCTAGGATTACAAAAACTTAAATTTTCATTGTTTTGGATTATTGATAAATCGATTTTAAAGCAAGTATTTCTATATTTTATTTCCAAGTTGCTGGCCTTAGAAGTTGTTACTCGATTTTTAAATGTGAGAAAATTTTGAATTTTTAAAGATTTAGGCCCCATTCAAATCCTCTAGGATTACAAAAACTTAAATTTTCATTGTTTAGGATTATTGATAAATAGATTTTAAAGCAAGTATTTCTATATTTTATTTCCAAGTTGCTGGCCTTAGAAGGTGTGACATTTACCATTTTAAAGATTTTTAAAGTCAGAAAATTTTGAATTTTTAAAGATTTAGGCCCCATTCAAATCCTCTAGGATTACAAAAACTTAAATTTTCATTGTTTAGGATTATTGATAAATAGATTTTAAAGCAAGTATTTCTATATTTTATTTCCAAGTTGCTGGCCTTAGAAGTTGTTACTCGATTTTTAAAAGTGAGAAAATTTTGAATTTTTAAAGATTTAGGCCCCATTCAAATCCTCTAGGATTACAAAAACTTAAATTTTCATTGTTTAGGATTATTGATAAATCGATTTTAAAGCAAGTATTTCTATATTTTATTTCCAAGTTGCTGGCCTTAGAAGTTGTTACTCGATTTTTAAATGT
Organism: Brachionus rubens; assembly: GCA_022207745.1. Taxonomy (NCBI): domain Eukaryota; kingdom Metazoa; phylum Rotifera; class Eurotatoria; order Ploima; family Brachionidae; genus Brachionus; species Brachionus rubens. The sequence goes on along the minus strand of JAJVHD010000099.1, from coordinate 15,381 downwards.
GAGAAAATTTTGAATTTTTAAAGATTTAGGCCCCATTCAAATCCTCTAGGATTACAAAAACTTAAATTTTCATTGTTTTGGATTATTGATAAATCGATTTTAAAGCAAGTATTTCTATATTTTATTTCCAAGTTGCTTGCCTTAGAAGTTGTTACTCGATTTTTAAAAGTGAGAAAATTTTGAATTTTTAAAGATTTAGGCCCCATTCAAATCCTCTAGGATTACAAAAACTTAAATTTTCATTGTTTAGGATTATTGATAAATAGATTTTAAAGCAAGTATTTCTATATTTTATTTCCAAGTTGCTTGCCTTAGAAGTTGTTACTCGATTTTTAAAAGTCAGAAAATTTTGAATTTTTAAAGATTTAGGCCCCATTCAAATCCTCTAGGATTACAAAAACTTAAATTTTCATTGTTTAGGATTATTGATAAATAGATTTTAAAGCAAGTATTTCTATATTTTATTTCCAAGTTGCTGGCCTTAGAAGGTGTGACATTTACCATTTTAAAGATTTTAAAAAAGTCAGAAAATTTTGAATTTTTAAAGATTTAGGCCCCATTCAAATCCTCTAGGATTACAAAAACTTAAATTTTCATTGTTTATGATTATTGATAAATCGATTTTAAAGCAAGTATTTCTATATTTTATTTCCAAGTTGCTGGCCTTAGAAGTTGTTACTCGATTTTTAAAAGTGAGAAAATTTTGAATTTTTAAAGATTTAGGCCCCATTCAAATCCTCTAGGATTACAAAAACTTAAATTTTCATTGTTTTGGATTATTGATAAATCGATTTTAAAGCAAGTATTTCTATATTTTATTTCCAAGTTGCTGGCCTTAGAAGTTGTTACTCGATTTTTAAAAGTGAGAAAATTTTGAATTTTTAAAGATTTAGGCCCCATTCAAATCCTCTAGGATTACAAAAACTTAAATTTTCATTGTTTAGGATTATTGATAAATAGATTTTAAAGCAAGTATTTCTATATTTTATTTCCAAGTTGCTGGCCTTAAAAGGTGTGACATTTACCATTTTAAAGATTTTTAAAGTCAGAAAATTTTGAATTTTTAAAGATGTAGGCCTCATTCAAATCCTCTAGGATTACAAAAACTTAAATTTTCATTGTTTAGGATTATTGATAAATAGATTTTAAAGCAAGTATTTCTATATTTTATTTCCAAGTTGCTGGCCTTAGAAGTTGTTACTCGATTTTTAAAAGTGAGAAAATTTTGAATTTTTAAAGATTTAGGCCCCATTCAAATCCTCTAGGATTACAAAAACTTAAATTTTCATTGTTTAGGCTTATCGATAAATCGATTTTAAAGCAAGTATTTCTATATTTTATTTCCAAGTTGCTGGCCTTAGAAGGTGTGACATTTACCATTTTAAAGATTTTTAAAGTCAGAAAATTTTGAATTTTTAAAGATTTAGGCCCCATTCAAATCCTCTAGGATTACAAAAACTTAAATTTTCATTGTTTAGGATTATTGATAAATAGATTTTAAAGCAAGTATTTCTATATTTTATTTCCAAGTTGCTGGCCTTAGAAGGTGTTACTCGATTTTTAAAAGTCAGAAAATTTTGAATTTTTAAAGATTTAGGCCCCATTCAAATCCTCTAGGATTACAAAAACTTAAATTTTCATTGTTTAGGATTATTGATAAATCGATTTTAAAGCAAGTATTTCTATATTTTATTTCCAAGTTGCTGGCCTTAAAAGGTGTGACATTTACCATTTTAAAGATTTTTAAAGTCAGAAAATTTTGAATTTTTAAAGATTTAGGCCCCATTCAAATCCTCTAGGATTACAAAAACTTAAATTTTCATTGTTTAGGATTATTGATAAATAGATTTTAAAGCAAGTATTTCTATATTTTATTTCCAAGTTGCTGGCCTTAGAAGGTGTGACATTTACCATTTTAAAGATTTTTAAAGTCAGAAAATTTTGAATTTTTAAAGATTTAGGCCCCATTCAAATCCTCTAGGATTACAAAAACTTAAATTTTCATTGTTTAGGATTATTGATAAATCGATTTTAAAGCAATGTTGTAGTCAACGTTATGACTTCAACTACTTTCTTAAAGAGCGTTAAGTTTAGATGTGTTAATACTTGAAAGCTAACAGTTTATGACTGTATAGATTTCAAGTATAAAATCACAGTGTTTATTTTATTATAATTTAGTTTTCGAGATCTCTTTATTATTTTTCTTTAATATTTCTTTATTGTTTCTAAGGCTAGAAGCGGCCAATTTATTTAATAAAGATATCATTATTTAAATACTTATCTTTTGTTGTTGTCCCTTCTTTAGGTCTTTACCCCAATCTGATTTAAAGACAAGTCCAGCCGAATACTTGATCTTTAAAAGAGGCATCACTAGGTTATAAATTTTTTCTAAAAATTTTTTCCACCCACAACAAATTATCACGTGCTTTAAGGAAACTTTAATAAAGTATTAAAGTTTAAACACGTGAATAAATTATTTACATTTAAGGATTATCTAATCGATATATCCTATTTAATCAATCTTTACTAATCTATTATTGTAAAATTCTTTTTCCTATTTCCTTATCAAAATGGTGAATGGTCAAATGACACGTTTCACAGTGATAATGGTCACGTTTTTTTTGTTAATCGTCCGTTCAAATGGTTTGATTTTTGGACAACAACAACCGACTCTAACCGAGCGTTTCATCTCAATAATGTATCGTTCGTACGTTAATACCTGTGATTTTGGTCGTTTAATTGTGATAAACGTGCCAATCGAGACAGCGATAATCGTCGTTATTCTCACAGTGGTTTTGACAATGTACAAGTTGATTAAAAGAGGGAGGCATGGCACGTCGAGTCCAAGCTCCACCCCAACCAACTTCAACGTATTTAATACCATGTCACTTGATTCATCACGGAATAGTGCGACCGTGCAAGATCAAAGTCGAGCTCATATGGTAAATACTCGTTCAATCAAGGAACCAGAAATCTTCAAAGAAGGTATGGACGTTAAGTCATGGTTCATTTTAATGGACATTTATTTAAGAAACTTCGATACAGGCGAATGGCTCGAAATTGCCATAAGTTACATTGAAAACAAAGTTCTCCGTAGAATAAAAAATCTTGACGATTTTATACGTTCAAATTCGTTTAACGACTTCAAGTACAAATTACTCGAAACTCTCACAGTGAAACCACGTGAAGTTCCAGTTAAACTCGAGAAGCTGACTGATTACAAACAGACAGCAAAAGAAAGTATCAAAAGATTATAGCGAAGCAATTATCAATTTGGTTAAGAAGCTTTTTTCCAAACGTTGGGGACCCAAATGACACCGAAAAGAGTACTCAATAGTGCTTTGTCGAAGGACTCTTCGATCAAGAGTTCAGAGAAGCAGACCGTCCCATGCTGTCTAAAATTAAAAACATCGAAAAACACGAGTCGTTCAAGATAAACGACTTGATAAATTGCGCTGAGTGAACGAACTCAAGTTACGATTCATAGAGTTCAAGTGATGCGCGATGTTTTTCAAGTGAAAGCGACAATGCTCATCCCAGGAAGACGGTTTATTATCATCCTTAAACGTTACAAAACGGCAAACGCTCTACCAGTTTTAACAAGAATTTCAACAATCCGTACAACAATCGGTTCATTCCACAGGACACCCAAATTCACAGTGTTCCTTAGCAAATTCAATCCGAACCTCCACAACAAACGAACCAAGTTTTACTGTTCAAACAAAGAAGCCGAAGAGCTTCGAAACAAAACGTTCCATTACAAGGTCAAGCAATTTTCAATAACACACTCGTCAATTATATGTGCGATAGTGGCGCCGATGTTTCCATAATTGACGAGAGGACGTTTTTGCTGATCAAACGTCATGATCCAAGAACAGTTTTGGAGGAGTATCGAGGTGGTAAACATTTGTCAGGCAAGTGGTGAGATTCGTGTATTGGGGCTCGTTGAGATTAAAACGTTGCTTAATCTCACTACAAACAATTTAAAAATTCAAAATTATTAGTGACCGAGAATATATCCGGCTATCAATGCGTCTTGGGCCGAGATATTATAAATCGCTCACACGAGTTAAAAACAAAGATTTCATGACTTCCGAAATTTTTTCAATCAAATCTCTTCTGGTGTATTGGAAGTGTTTAATGAAGAAATGGAACATCGTCGATTCCGCAAAACAATTGAAAATTTTTCACAGTGTTGCTAAAACCAGTCTAAAGACTGAGAGTCAAATAAACTCAATCAAATCCGTGTCCAAACGAACGAAACAACACAAACGACGAGACCAATTCGAAAATCGAAAAAACTCGAGTGTCGAACCATCCAATATTAATAGTATTATCGTAAACAAGAAGCAAACGAATCAAAATCGTAAAACGTTTGATATAAATAAAAGACTCACTGTGCAAAATAACGAACGTCTCAAACAACTCGTGAGACTGATCGTAGTTTTCTGCTAGTCGAACTGAGAACGAAGAAATACGAACAAATTCCAAGCGACTTAGCGCTCACAGTGATTCTTCAAAAAATGTTCGAGTCGTTATATAATAATAATTACGGCCGAACTAATAAAATATCAAATCTAAAAGCCTCAAAGTTAGATGATACGAGTAGAATTGATAATTGTCAAAACAAACAAAGAAGACTCAACTCCATTAAAAAAAACTACAGTGATGATGGTAAAAATCAAATATCACAGTGCTGGTGATTGAAAATTTAAATTTAAAAAATTTTCCAAATTTTGTAAAAAAATAAACTAAGGGGGGAGGGGAATGGTCAAACTATTTATGTCCATTTAAATTAAATTTGTGAATTGGAACTAATTCTATTAAATTTTGTAATGCTTTCCTTAAAGGGTAATTTCTGTTTCGTTTTCCGGTAAAATTTTCAACTCAGGGGGGAGGTATGTTGTAGTCCTCGTTATGACTTCAACTACTTTCTTAAAGAGCATTTAGTTTAGCTGTGTTAATACTTGAAAGCTAACAGTTTATGACTGTATAGATTTCAAGTATAAAATCACAGTGTTTATTTTATTATAATTTAGTATTTTTGAGATCTCTTTATTATTTTTCTTTAATATTTCTTTATTGTTTCTTAGGCTAGAAGCGGCCAATTTATTTAATAAAGCTCTCATTATTTAATTACTTATCTTTTGTTGTTGTCCCTTCTTTAGGTCTTTACCCCAATCTGATTTAAAGACAAGTCCAGCCGAATTACTTGATCTTTAAAAAGCAAGTATTTCTATATTTTATTTCCAAGTTGCTGGCCTTAGAAGGTGTGACATTTACCATTTTAAAGATTTTTAAAGTCAGAAAATTTTGAATTTTTAAAGATTTAGGCCCCATTCAAATCCTCTAGGATTACAAAAACTTAAATTTTCATTGTTTAGGATTATTGATAAATAGATTTTAAAGCAAGTATTTCTATATTTTATTTCCAAGTTGCTGGCCTTAGAAGGTGTGACATTTACCATTTTAAAGATTTTTAAAGTCAGAAAATTTTGAATTTTTAAAGATTTAGGCTCCATTCAAATCCTCTAGGATAACAAAAACTTAAATTTTCATTGTTTAGGATTGTTGAAAAATTGATTTTAAAGCAAGTATTTCTATATTTTATTTCCAAGTTGCTGGCCTTAGAAGTTGTTACTCTATTTTTAAAAGTGAGAAAATTTTGAATTTTTAAAGATTTAGGCCCCATTCAAATCCTCAAGGATTACAAAAACTTAAATTTTCATTGTTTAGGATTATTGATAAATAGATTTTAAAGCAAGTATTTCTATATTTTATTTCCAAGTTGCTTGCCTTAGAAGTTGTTACTCGATTTTTAAAAGTGAGAAAATTTTGAATTTTTAAAGATTTAGGCCCCATTCAAATCCTCTAGGATTACAAAAACTTAAATTTTCATTGTTTAGGATTATTGATAAATAGATTTTAAAGCAAGTATTTCTATATTTTATTTCCAAGTTGCTGGCCTTAGAAGGTGTGACATTTACCATTTTAAAGATTTTTAAAGTCAGAAAATTTTGAATTTTTAAAGATTTAGGCCCCATTCAAATCCTCAAGGATTACAAAAACTTAAATTTTCATTGTTTAGGATTATTGATAAATAGATTTTAAAGCAAGTATTTCTATATTTTATTTCCAAGTTGCTTGCCTTAGAAGTTGTTACTCGATTTTTAAAAGTGAGAAAATTTTGAATTTTTAAAGATTTAGGCCCCATTCAAATCCTCTAGGATTACAAAAACTTAAATTTTCATTGTTTAGGATTATTGATAAATAGATTTTAAAGCAAGTATTTCTATATTTTATTTCCAAGTTGCTTGCCTTAGAAGTTGTTACTCGATTTTTAAAAGTGAGAAAATTTTGAATTTTTAAAGATTTAGGCCCCATTCAAATCCTCTAGGATTACAAAAACTTAAATTTTCATTGTTTAGGATTATTGATAAATAGATTTTAAAGCAAGTATTTCTATATTTTATTTCCAAGTTGCTGGCCTTAGAAGGTGTGACATTTACCATTTTAAAGATTTTTAAAGTCAGAAAATTTTGAATTTTTAAAGATTTAGGCCCCATTCAAATCCTCTAGGATTACAAAAACTTAAATTTTCATTGTTTATGATTATTGATAAATAGATTTTAAAGCAAGTATTTCTATATTTTATTTCCAAGTTGCTGGCCTTAGAAGTTGTTACTCGATTTTTAAAAGTGAGAAAATTTTGAATTTTTAAAGATTTAGGCCCCATTCAAATCCTCTAGGATTACAAAAACTTAAATTTTCATTGTTTAGGATTATTGATAAATCGATTTTAAAGCAAATATTTCTATATTTTATTTCCAAGTTGCTGGCCTTAAAAGGTGTGACATTTACCATTTTAAAGATTTTTAAAGTCAGAAAATTTTGAATTTTTAAAGATTTAGGCCCCATTCAAATCCTCTAGGATTACAAAAACTTAAATTTTCATTGTTTAGGATTATTGATAAATAGATTTTAAAGCAAGTATTTCTATATTTTATTTCCAAGTTGCTGGCCTTAGAAGGTGTGACATTTACCATTTTAAAGATTTTTAAAGTCAGAAAATTTTGAAATTTTTAAAGATTTAGGCTCCATTCAAATCCTCTAGGATAACAAAAACTTAAATTTTCATTGTTTAGGATTGTTGAAAAATTGATTTTAAAGCAAGTATTTCTATATTTTATTTCCAAGTTGCTGGCCTTAGAAGTTGTTACTCGATTTTTAAATGTGAGAATATTTTGAATTTTTAAAGATTTAGGCCCCATTCAAATCCTCTAGGATTACAAAAACTTAAATTTTCATTGTTTTGGATTATTGATAAATCGATTTTAAAGCAAGTATTTCTATATTTTATTTCCAAGTTGCTTGCCTTAGAAGTTGTTACTCGATTTTTAAAAGTGAGAAAATTTTGAATTTTTAAAGATTTAGGCCCCATTCAAATCCTCTAGGATTACAAAAACTTAAATTTTCATTGTTTAGGATTATTGATAAATAGATTTTAAAGCAAGTATTTCTATATTTTATTTCCAAGTTGCTGGCCTTAGAAGGTGTGACATTTACCATTTTAAAGATTTTTAAAGTCAGAAAATTTTGAATTTTTAAAGATTTAGGCCCCATTCAAATCCTCTAGGATTACAAAAACTTAAATTTTCGTTGTTTTGGATTATTGATAAATCGATTTTAAAGCAAGTATTTCTATATTTTATTTCCAAGTTGCTGGCCATAGAAGTTGTTACTCGATTTTTAAATGTGAGAATATTTTGAATTTTTAAAGATTTAGGCCCCATTCAAATCCTCTAGGATTACAAAAACTTAAATTTTCATTGTTTTGGATTATTGATAAATCGATTTTAAAGCAAATATTTCTATATTTTATTTCCAAGTTGCTGGCCTTAAAAGGTGTGACATTTACCATTTTAAAGATTTTTAAAGTCAGAAAATTTTGAATTTTTAAAGATTTAGGCCCCATTCAAATCCTCTAGGATTACAAAAACTTAAATTTTCGTTGTTTTGGATTATTGATAAATCGATTTTAAAGCAAGTATTTCTATATTTTATTTCCAAGTTGCTGGCCATAGAAGTTGTTACTCGATTTTTAAATGTGAGAATATTTTGAATTTTTAAAGATTTAGGCCCCATTCAAATCCTCTAGGATTACAAAAACTTAAATTTTCATTGTTTTGGATTATTGATAAATCGATTTTAAAGCAAGTATTTCTATATTTTATTTCCAAGTTGCTTGCCTTAGAAGTTGTTACTCGATTTTTAAAAGTGAGAAAATTTTGAATTTTTAAAGATTTAGGCCCCATTCAAATCCTCTAGGATTACAAAAACTTAAATTTTCATTGTTTAGGATTATTGATAAATCGATTTTAAAGCAAATATTTCTATATTTTATTTCCAAGTTGCTGGCCTTAAAAGGTGTGACATTTACCATTTTAAAGATTTTTAAAGTCAGAAAATTTTGAATTTTTAAAGATGTAGGCCTCATTCAAATCCTCTAGGATAACAAAAACTTAAATTTTCATTGTTTAGGAATGTTGAAAAATTGATTTTAAAGCAAGTATTTCTATATTTTATTTCCAAGTTGCTGGCCTTAGAAGTTGTTACTCTATTTTTAAAAGTGAGAAAATTTTGAATTTTTAAAGATTTAGGCCCCATTCAAATCCTCAAGGATTACAAAAACTTAAATTTTCATTGTTTAGGATTATTGATAAATAGATTTTAAAGCAAGTATTTCTATATTTTATTTCCAAGTTGCTGGCCTTAAAAGGTGTGACATTTACCATTTTAAAGATTTTTAAAGTCAGAAAATTTTGAATTTTTAAAGATTTAGGCCCCATTCAAATCCTCTAGGATTACAAAAACTTAAATTTTCATTGTTTAGGATTGTTGAAAAATTGATTTTAAAGCAAGTATTTCTATATTTTATTTCCAAGTTGCTTGCCTTATAAGTTGTAACTCGATTTTTAAAAGTCAGAAAATTTTGAATTTTTAAAGATTTAGACCCCATTCAAATCCTCTAGGATTAGAAAAACTTAAATTTTCATTGTTTAGGATTATTGATAAATCGATATTAAAGCAAGTATTTCTATATTTTATTTCCAAGTTGCTGGCCTTAGAAAGTCTGACACTTACCATTTTAAAGATTTTTAAAGTCAGAACATTCTGAATTTTTAAAAATTTAGACCCCATTCAAATCCTCTAGGATTACAAAAAATTAAATTTTCATTGTTTAGGATTATTGAAAAATTGATTTTAAAGCAAGTATTTCTATATTTTATTTCCAAGTTGCTGGCCTTATAAGTTGTGACTCGATTTTTAAAAAGTCAGAAAATTTTGAATTTTTAAAGATTTAGACCCCATTCAAATCCTCTAGGATTACAAAAACTTAAATTTTCATTGTTTAGGATTATTGATAAATCGATTTTAAAGCAAGTATTTCTATATTTTATTTCCAAGTTGCTGGCCTTAGAAGTTGTTACTCGATTTTTAAAAGTGAGAAAATTTTGAATTTTTAAAGATTTAGGCCCCATTCAAATCCTCTAGGATTACAAAAACTTAAATTTTCATTGTTTAGGATTATTGATAAATAGATTTTAAAGCAAGTATTTCTATATTTTATTTCCAAGTTGCTGGCCTTAGAAGTTGTTACTCGATTTTTAAAAGTGAGAAAATTTTGAATTTTTAAAGATTTAGGCCCCATTCAAATCCTCTAGGATAACAAAAACTTAAATTTTCATTGTTTAGGATTATTGATAAATAGATTTTAAAGCAAGTATTTCGATATTTTATTTCCAAGTTGCTGGCCTTAGAAGGTGTGACATTTACCATTTTAAAGATTTTTAAAGTCAGAAAATTTTGAATTTTTAAAGATTTAGGCCCCATTCAAATCCTCTAGGATTACAAAAACTTAAATTTTCATTGTTTAGGATTGTTGAAAAATCGATTTTAAAGCAAGTATTTCTATATTTTATTTCCAAGTTGCTTGCCTTATAAGTTGTAACTCGATTTTTAAAAATTTAGAAAATTTTGAATTTTTAAAGATTTAGGCCCCATTCAAATCCTCTAGGATTACAAAAACTTAAATTTTCATTGTTTAGGATTATTGATAAATAGATTTTAAAGCAAGTAATTTTCTATATTTTATTTCACAAGTTGGCTGGCCTTAGAATGTGTGACACTTCCCATTTTAAAGGATTTTTAAAGGTCAGAAATTTTTTTTGAATTTTTAAAGATTTAGGCCCCATTCAATATCCTCTAGGATTAACAAAAACTTAAAATTTTAATTGTTTTAGGGAATTATCGATAAATTGATTTTAAAAGCAAGTATTTCTATATTTTATTCCAAGTTGCTGGCCTTAGATAAGTTGTGACTCGATTATTTAAAAATTTAGAAAATTTTGGAATTTTTTAAAGATTTAGGCCCCATTCAAATCCTCTTGGATTACAAACTAAACTTAAATTTTCATTGTTTTAGGATTGTTGAAAAATCGATTTTAAAGCAAGTATTTCTATATTTTATTTCCAAGTTGCTTGCCTTATAAGTTGTAACTCGATTTTTAAAAGTCAGAAAATTTTGAATTTTTAAAGATTTAGACCCCATTCAAATCCTCTAGGATTACAAAAACTTAAATTTTCATTGTTTAGGATTGTTGAAAAATTGATTTAAAAGCAAGTATTTCTATATTTTATTTCCAAGTTGTTGGCCTTAGAAGGTGTGACTCGATTTTTAAAGTCAGAAAATTTTGAATTTTTAAAGATTTAGGCCCGATTCAAATCCTCTAGGATTACAAAAACTTAAATTTTCATTGTTTAGGATTGTTGAAAAATTGATTTTAAAGCAAGTATTTCTATATTTTATTTCCAAGTTGCTGGCCTTAGAAGGTGTGACATTTACCATTTTAAAGATTTTTAAAGTCAGAAAATTCTGAATTTTTAAAGATTTAGGCTCCATTCAAATCCTCTAGGATAACAAAAACTTAAATTTTCATTTTTTAGGATTGTTGAAAAATTGATTTTAAAGCAAGTATTTCTATATTTTATTTCCAAGTTGCTTGCCTTATAAGTTGTAACTCGATTTTTAAAAGTCAGAAAATTCTGAATTTTTAAAGATTTAGGCCCCATTCAAATCCTCTAGGATTACAAAAACTTAAATTTTCATTGTTTAGGATTGTTGAAAAATCGATTTTAAAGCAAGTATTTCTATATTTTATTTCCAAGTTGCTTGCCTTATAAGTTGTAACTCGATTTTTAAAAATTTAGAAAATTTTGAATTTTTAAAGATTTAGGCCCCATTCAAATCCTCTAGGATTACAAAAACTTAAATTTTCATTGTTTAGGATTATTGATAAATAGATTTTAAAGCAAGTATTTCTATATTTTATTTCCAAGTTGCTGGCCTTAGAATGTGTGACACTTCCCATTTTAAAGATTTTTAAAGTCAGAAAATTTTGAATTTTTAAAGATTTAGGCCCCATTCAAATCCTCTAGGATTACAAAAACTTAAATTTTCATTGTTTAGGATTATCGATAAATCGATTTTAAAGCAAGTATTTCTATATTTTATTTCCAAGTTGCTGGCCTTAGAAGTTGTGACTCGATTTTTAAAAAGTCAGAAAATTTTGAATTTTTAAAGATTTAGGCCCCATTCAAATCCTCTAGGATTACAAAAACTTAAATTTTCATTGTTTAGGATTATTGATAAATCGATTTTAAAGCAAGTATTTCTTTATTTTAATTCCAAGTTGCTGGCCTTAGAATGTGTGACACTTCCCATTTTAAAGATTTTTAAAGTCAGAAAATTCTGAATTTTTAAAGATTTAGGCCCATTCAAATCCTCTAGGATTACAAAAACTTAAATTTTCATTGTTTAGGATTATTGAAAAATTGATTTTAAAGCAAGTATTTCTATATTTTATTTCCAAGTTGCTGGCCTTATAAGTTGTGACTCGATTTTTAAAAAGTCAGAAAATTTTGAATTTTTAAAGATTTAGACCCCATTCAAATCCTCTAGGATTACAAAAACTTAAATTTTCATTGTTTAGGATTATTGAAAAATTGATTTTAAAGCAAGTATTTCTATATTTTATTTCCAAGTTGCTGGCCTTATAAGTTGTGACTCGATTTTTAAAAAGTCAGAAAATTTTGAATTTTTAAAGATTTAGACCCCATTCAAATCCTCTAGGATTAGAAAAACTTAAATTTTCATTGTTTAGGATTATTGAAAAATTGATTTTAAAGCAAGTATTTCTATATTTTATTTCCAAGTTGCTGGCCTTAGAAAGTCTGACACTTACCATTTTAAAGATTTTTAAAGTCAGAAAATTTTGAATTTTTAAAAATTTAGACCCCATTCAAATCCTCTAGGATTACAAAAACTTAAATTTTCATTGTTTAGGATTATTGAAAAATTGATTTTAAAGCAAGTATTTCTATATTTTATTTCCAAGTTGCTTGCCTTATAAGTTGTAACTCGATTTTTAAAAGTCAGAAAATTTTGAATTTTTAAAGATTTAGGCCCCATTCAAATCCTCTAGGATTACAAAAACTTAAATTTTCATTGTTTAGGATTGTTGAAAAATCGATTTTAAAGCAAGTATTTCTATATTTTATTTCCAAGTTGCTTGCCTTATAAGTTGTAACTCGATTTTTAAAAGTCAGAAAATTTTGAATTTTTAAAGATTTAGGCCCCATTCAAATCCTCTAGGATTACAAAAACTTAAATTTTCATTGTTTAGGATTATTGATAAATCGATTTTAAAGCAAGTATTTCTTTATTTTAATTCCAAGTTGCTGGCCTTAGAATGTGTGACACTTCCCATTTTAAAGATTTTTAAAGTCAGAAAATTTTGAATTTTTAAAGATTTAGGCCCCATTCAAATCCTCTAGGATTACAAAAACTTAAATTTTCATTGTTTAGGATTATCGATAAATCGATTTTAAAGCAAGTATTTCTTTATTTTAATTCCAAGTTGCTGGCCTTAGAATGTGTGACACTTCCCATTTTAAAGATTTTTAAAGTCAGAAAATTTTGAATTTTTAAAGATTTAGGCCCCATTCAAATCCTCTAGGATTACAAAAACTTAAATTTTCATTGTTTAGGATTATTGATAAATCGATTTTAAAGCAAGTATTTCTATATTTTATTTCCAAGTTGCTGGCCTTAGAAGTTGTTACTCGATTTTTAAAAGTGAGAAAATTTTGAATTTTTAAAGATTTAGGCCCCATTCAAATCCTCTAGGATTACAAAAACTTAAATTTTCATTGTTTAGGATTATTGATAAATAGATTTTAAAGCAAGTATTTCTATATTTTATTTCCAAGTTGCTGGCCTTAGAAAGTCTGACACTTACCATTTTAAAGATTTTTAAAGTCAGAAAATTCTGAATTTTTAAAGATTTAGGCCCCATTCAAATCCTCTAGGATTACAAAAACTTAAATTTTCATTGTTTAGGATTGTTGAAAAATCGATTTTAAAGCAAGTATTTCTATATTTTATTTCCAAGTTGCTTGCCTTATAAGTTGTAACTCGATTTTTAAAAATTTAGAAAATTTTGAATTTTTAAAGATTTAGGCCCCATTCAAATCCTCTAGGATTACAAAAACTTAAATTTTCATTGTTTAGGATTATTGATAAATAGATTTTAAAGCAAGTATTTCTATATTTTATTTCCAAGTTGCTGGCCTTAGAAAGTCTGACACCTACCATTTTAAAGATTTTTAAAGTCAGAAAATTTTGAATTTTTAAAGATTTAGGCCCCATTCAAATCCTCTAGGATAACAAAAACTTAAATTTTCATTGTTTAGGATTGTTGAAAAATCGATTTTAAAGCAAGTATTTCTATATTTTATTTCCAAGTTGCTGGCCTTAGAAGTTGTTACTCGATTTTTAAAAGTCAGAAAATTTTGAATTTTTAAAGATTTAGACCCCATTCAAATCCTCTAGGATTACAAAAACTTAAATTTTCATTGTTTAGGATTATTGATAAATCGATTTTAAAGCAAGTATTTCTATATTTTATTTCCAAGTTGCTGGCCTTAGAAAGTCTGACACTTCCCATTTTAAAGATTTTTAAAGTCAGAAAATTCTGAATTTTTAAAAATTTAGACCCCATTCAAATCCTCTAGGATTACAAAAACTTAAATTTTCATTGTTTAGGATTATTGATAAATCGATTTTAAAGCAAGTATTTCTATATTTTATTTCCAAGTTGCTGGCCTTAGAAGGTGTGACATTTACCATTTTAAAGATTTTTAAAGTCAGAAAATTTTGAATTTTTAAAGATTTAGGCCCCATTCAAATCCTCTAGGATTACAAAAACTTAAATTTTCATTGTTTAGGATTATTGAAAAATTGATTTTAAAGCAAGTATTTCTATATTTTATTTCCAAGTTGCTGGCCTTATAAGTTGTGACTCGATTTTTAAAAAGTCAGAAAATTTTGAATTTTTAAAGATTTAGACCCCATTCAAATCCTCTAGGATTAGAAAAACTTAAATTTTCATTGTTTAGGATTATTGATAAATCGATTTTAAAGCAAGTATTTCTGTATGTTATTTCCAAGTTGCTGGCCTTAGAAAGTCTGACACTTACCATTTTAAAGATTTTTAAAGTCAGAAAATTTTGAATTTTTAAAAATTTAGACCCCATTCAAATCCTCTAGGATTACAAAAACTTAAATTTTCATTGTTTAGGATTATTGAAAAATTGATTTTAAAGCAAGTATTTCTATATTTTATTTCCAAGTTGCTGGCCTTATAAGTTGTGACTCGATTTTTAAAAGTCAGAAAATTTTGAATTTTTAAAGATTTAGGCCCCATTCAAATCCTCTAGGATTACAAAAACTTAAATTTTCATTGTTTAGGATTATTGATAAATCGATTTTAAAGCAAGTATTTCTATATTTTATTTCCAAGTTGCTGGCCTTAGAATGTGTGACACTTCCCATTTTAAAGATTTTTAAAGTCAGAAAATTCTGAATTTTTAAAGATTTAGGCCCCATTCAAATCCTCTAGGATTACAAAAACTTAAATTTTCATTGTTTAGGATTATTGATAAATCGATTTTAAAGCAAGTATTTCTAAATTTTATTTCCAAGTTGCTTGCCTTATAAGTTGTAACTCGATTTTTAAAAGTCAGAAAATTTTGAATTTTTAAAGATTTAGGCCCCATTCAAATCCTCTAGGATTACAAAAACTTAAATTTTCATTGTTTAGGATTATTGATAAATAGATTTTAAAGCAAGTATTTCTATATTTTATTTCCAAGTTGCTGGCCTTAGAAGGTGTTATTCGATTTTTAAAAGTCAGAAAATTTTGAATTTTTAAAGATTTAGGCCCCATTCAAATCCTCTAGGATTACAAAAACTTCAAT